>PVKS010031971.1:0-22977 GCA_004027875.1 Aplodontia rufa
ACTGAAACGACTAAATTTTAAAAGACTGACTGTACCAAATATCTTTAAGGATGGAGAACTGGAGGTCTTGTATGTTGCTGATGGATACTTAAAGTGACAGTTTGTTTGGAAATCAGGTTTTTAGTTTCCTTACCATGTTGAGCATATATAGGTACCTGGCATTCTACTCATGGGTTATTTACTCAAGAGAACTGAAAGTATATGTCCATGTAAAGACCTGTGTACTTCTGTAAGTTCAAAAGCACTTTATTCCAGAGCTGGAACAGTGGCTTAGTGGTAGAGCACTTGGCTGGTATGTGCAAGGACCCGGGTTTGAATCCCAGCACCACATACACAACTGTTGGAAAAACAAAAACTAGATGAAAAAATAAATAAAATTCATTCTATCTCGAGAAAAAAGAAAGAAAGAAAAATAAAAAAGAACTTTCTGCCTAATAGCCCCCAAATGGAAGAAACTCAAATGGCCACCAGGAGGTGAATAGATGAATGAATTGTGGTCTGTCATAATTAAATATTAGTGAGCAATTTAAAAAAAAGGAATGAACTACTAATTAATGCAGCAGCACTATGGATGATTCTCATAATTATTATGTGGAATGCACATTCCTCAAAATGTGCATGTGGTATGATTACATATATGTGTGTGTATGTATATATATATATATAGAGAGAGAGAGAGAGAGAGAGAGAGAAATTATATAGACAGAAAGCAGGTAAGCTGCTGGGGATGGGGTTGGGGCAGGACAGGGAAAGGAAAGGATTACTAAGACACAAGGGAACAGGGTTGATTGGATATGCTTGTTATCTTGATGGTTATGGAGGTTTACTGGGTATGTGTTAATGTTGAGATGTATACAATCACTTTAAATATGAGAGTTTTTTTTTAAAAGTCAAAGTTTCAGGCCAGAATAAAAATAAAAATTACGTAGAGCAAACGTCAGTTTGGCCAGGGAGACTTAAACTGTAGACCCTCTGCCTTGTCTGGGCATCAGAAGGTGATGTTTGCTGTGCCATTTACTGCTGTCCACATTGTGCCTTTAATGGCAAGCAAACATTTAAATGTGGAACTAGTAAGCAAACTAAGTCTTGGGATCAGTTGGAATTTAACCTTGAAAGAAGAACTGTTGTGAGTTATGGAGGAAGGGCTTGTAGAAATTAAACCTTAAGTTTTATGATAGACTTTCATGAAGTGAAAAAGTCCAGGAGGAAAACAGGAAGATCAGTGTGAGAGGCTAAGCCAGAGCAAGCTCATTGGCCAGAGCCTCAGAGAAGCCATGCCTCAGTGTACCCACCACCTCAAGTGGTTTGTTGAGCCTGGGGTCTCTGTTCACCTATGGGGCAGTTTGGTGCGGTGGATAGGATTGGAGAAGAGCAGTGATGAACTCATCAGCGTAGCCAATTTAGCCAGTCTGCTAATTACAACAACTTTCTGCTTGCAGATCTGTGCAAATTCTACTTACGGTTGACTTTTACCTGGAATCATACAGGAGAGCAGATTCCTAGAAATGTAGCTCCAGGTTAACCAAGTCCACGCAGTATAAAACACCACATCTTGGTAATTAATAGTCTTGGTAATTATGCTTATTATGAGTCTAGGTCCGCTGTTCTGTAACAGGGCTGTTATACTAATAAAAAAAAAAATAACAGAGCATCATTAGGAGTGATCTAATTGGGATAGAATGGAGTGAAAGTCCAGGCATGAGGAATAAAGGTAGATCTTTCCAGAATCAGTGCTGATGACAATATAAACAAAGGGGCTACTCTGCATCCCTTCTTACAAGGAAGGTGTTTATAGCAACATAAACACCTTTTCAACGCAGTAACATAAACAGTTTCTCAAGGAAACATTCCCTAGCATTCAGGAAATGTTTCTTTCTTTACAAACAAAAAAGTGTGTTTTTCTAAAGATTTAATTTACTTAAGGGCTCTGTTTAGAACAAGGCTGTGATTGTAGAGGGATAAAGCTATTCCCAGAACACTTTTTGGGGATAAGCTATAGTTGAAGACCTTATAGAAAACATCTTGTTTAAGAATCTGTAGACTAACAGAGCCTAAGTCAGTACAGGTGTACCGTGTTACATAAGCGACACACCTCCAGAAAGTTGTGTGAATTGTACTTTTGTGAGTCAGATTGTATTACAAATCTCAGGGGTCTGCTATTTGATATTTTCTTATGAAAAATTCTTCTGAGAAGTCTGAGGACCCTTTGTTTCAAGTATAACTTATTGACCACTGTGGACACAGGGAGCCTGATAGAGGCTATCTATCCCAAACAAGCACATTTTATTCATTTGTAAGGCAAACATATGCTTCCTGAAATTGGTCAGTTAGAATCCTTATAGTAAGGTTCTTTAACATAGAAAAAATTAAATAGATTTCATCTATAAGAACCATTATAGGGTTGAAAAGGAGAGTAAAATTGTTTACCAGGAATGCTTGCTTGCTTGCTTTCTTTCTTTTTTTTAAAGGGAGGAGGACGGTGAGAGAGCAAGAGGCAGAATCAATTTTTATTGAGTTTTTCCCATGGCTTTCGTTACTTAGTTGTGTACGTGGGTGCTGGGGTTTGAACCGGTGTACTTGTGCATGCCAGGCAAGCGCTGTAACTGCCGAGCCACTGCTCCAGCCCCGAGGATTGCTTTCTTAATACAGAATGGAGAACAGATATACTTATTTTCAGCATGTTATTAAAAAATATCCAATACTGGTAATGTATGAAAATTCTACCTGTATGAAAATGTATGAAATTACTAGGCACTAAACGTCAGCCCCTGCAGTTTTTTAATCTTTGTGGAAATTCCTGATTTAATTAAAAGATTTAGCAGCAGTCTCTGGGAATGACTTACTCATTGCTGACTGTAGATTTCTGCAGTCTTTCTACAATTTAGAAAGCATAAGCTGGATTGGGAGTGATCATGCTGCCTCCTACCTTAACCTTAGACCAGTAGTTCTCAAACTTTATGCACAGATGCCCTGGGTACCTCCTTCAGTGCAGCCTGTGGTTCACTAGGTCCAGGGTGAGGCAGAGATTGTGTATTTCTATACACGCCAGGGTGATTCTGATGTCATTGGTTTGTAGGTCACACAAAAGCAAGGGAGCAGGCTTTTGACTGTAAATTTTGGTGTGGCTGCCCACATTTATATTTTATAGTAAGTGTGATGGACACAGAGAAAAATTATTATCTTCATATATGCCCAGTTTTCTTTTGAGAGCAAAAAATAGTTGCAGACTATTCATTAAGTAGCATGGTAGTAGCTTAGCAAGGCTGAAGTATAGGTATTTCCCATTAAATTAGTTGTAAATACACAACATTTTTTAAATTAATGAAAGTGGTCATTTTAAAGGCAACCTCTTATCTGATTCAAATTCCCCTAAAAGGAAAAAAAAATCATCTTGTATTATATGTGGACGACAAATGTGGGCTTGCTTCTTTCTCTTGGAAAAATACATTTGATATCTGTAAAATGATAAAATAAGGTCTAGCTAAGTGGTAGAGCATTTACGTAGCGTGCACAAGGCCCTGGGTTCAATCCCCAGTGCTGCAACTGGGATTCTCTCAGTGTTTACATGTGAAATTGAAGAAGGAGTTTGTGAATATTAAGATAACAAACTCAGGGCCAAATTGGTTTTTGTTGTTGTTGTTGTTCTACATGGTCTTACATATTGGAGGGAATCATTGTTATGTATTCACACATACATGGATATTGACAAAATAAATTAAGCCTGATTTTAGTCCAGGATCTCCCCTCCTTCATCCATACCCGGATCTCATATCTCCTCTGTAATACTCCATGCTATAGATAGAAATAAGCATATACATATATATTAATTATTGAAATTTCTGAGTTTTTCTGCCTGCCTGAGTACAGTTTGGCTTCTCATGGGAGTCGAATGTACCCAGCCATATTGATAACTCCCCTCTTCCCCCCCCTTCCTCCCCAAATTGGTTTTTTTAAACAACCTTCTAATATTGAGGAAGTGTTCATGGTAGGGAAACTGGTCTGTTTCAAAGATGAAAGTGGAACTAATTAGAAAATAATTTTTTAACTGTCAACCATATTAAAGTTTTTAAAATAGGCAGCCTGAAAATAAAATTGTACCAAGTGCTATTAAAATAGTTGGATTTTCAGTACTTATAAAAGAAAACTTAAGGCAATTGGATTATATCTGGGAAATATCATTGCAATATAAATTTGAGCTTAGGAAACAATGTTCAAGGGGAGAGAAAATTAAAATATTTCAAAGAATTGTCTGCTTATTTCTTTTAAATTTTTCTTTTCTGCTTTTATTAGTGCATTGTAGTTATATATAACAGTTGGGTTCATTTTGACATATGTGCATAGAATTCTCCATTTCAGGGGGTGGGGATTTAGCTCAAGTGGCAGAGCGCTTGCCTAGCACAGGCAAGGCCCTGGGTGGGGGCAAGAATTCTCCTTTTCAGTCCTTACTCTTCCCTCCTCCCTCCCTGCTTGTGTCTTCAAAGTCATTGTCTTCTTTTTTGGAGGGGGGGTACCAGGGATTGAAGCCAGGGTCACTTAACCACTGAGCCACATCCCTAGTCCTTTTTTTAATTTTATTTTTATTTTGAGACAGGGTCTCACTTAATTGCTTGGGATCTCGCTATGTTGCTGAGGCTGATTTTGCGCTGGCAGTCTTCCTGCCTCAGCCTCCCGGGTTGCTGGGATTACAGGCATGTGCCACTATGCCCAGCCCTGCTTATTTCTTACAATAAGCTGATATTTATTAATTTTAAGTTGAACCTTGATGGTGTAACTGAAGATTAAAAACAAAAGAGAATTGGCAGACATCTTTAATGCTTTCTGGATTGGTGTATACATAGTCTCTCCCATGAAGCATGATAAAAGATGTAATCAAAAGGTGATCTCTGTAGAGCGATTTGATGGACCACAGAAATCCTGCAGGAATGCTGAAAATTTAGGATTCTGATACAGGTGGCAAAAAGACTTTCTAGGGATCCTTGAAGCCAGATTGTGTTTATCTGCTGTAATGATCATTGATAGTCAAATGTATTTTTAACCATAATATTTTAATAGTCTTCAGTTTGAATTCATCATCCAGGTAATAAATGTATATTATGTTCCAAAGACAAGGCTATTAGTTTCTGAGAATTTTTTGTCCATGTTTGAGATGATTAAGTGTATTGGAAATACGCATTCCAGAAAAGTGAGAAAGGAGCTATGTGCTTCAGGGATTAAGATGATAGCATATTTTAAAGTATGAACAGTGGGAAATAATTGTGGTGTTACAGATGAATAAAAAGCTATACATATGCATTGCATACCATTTGGAACAGATAATAAAAACTAGTATAATTTCTAATGTTTTTTAAGTTTTTTTAAAAAATTGTGATTATTTGATTTTATTTTTCACACATTCTGTAACACAGAGTGTTTCTCATGTAATTTTACTTTTATTTGGGAGGAGGTGAACATTATATTTATAGCTACATAATATTCTTTTTACAAAAGGAATACCATTTATATGGCCATTCCTTATCTCTGTTAGTCAGCTTTCTGGTGCTATGATAAAATACTTCAGAAAAACAATTTGAGGAAAGGTTTATTTTGGTTTAAGGTTTCCATACTACAGTTGATTCATCCATTGCTGTGGGCTTATGGTCGAGAGTATGTGGTGTAGTGAAACTGTTCACCTCATGCTGTTGGGCAAGTAGGGAGAGAGAGAGAGAGAGAGAGAAGGAGGGAGGAAGGGAGAGAGAGATAGGCAGCCAGACAGAGGGGAAGGGATAGGGGCAAGAGATACCCTTAAGTGACATGCCTCCAGTGACCTACTTACTCCAATTAGGCTCTGCCTCCTGAAGTTTCCACCACCTCTCAGTAGCACCACCAACTGGAGACCAACTCAACACGTGAGCCTCTGGGGGGCATTCTAGATCCAAATTATAATATTTTCAGACATTTAAGTGGATTGTTGCCTCTGTCTGTGATTAATAATACTAATTAACATCCTTGTATAATTCTTTTCTTTGGTCAGAGTTTTCTCCTCAGATCTGAGTGCCTGCACTGAAATTCATATTTTTATAGGAAATCTCTCCTTAAAAGCTAGTCTGTGAAATAGAGGGACTGTTTACAAAGAAATACTAACCCTTCCTGAGTGTCTCAAGATAAGGATGTTATGACAAGGTGTTAAAAGCTAAGCTGGAGTTGGACAGGTTAGATTAACCTGGTTCTTTCTTTAAAAAATACATCTGATACCTGTTGAAAGCGGGAGGGGAGGCTGAAAACATTTCTTTGGTAAGTTTTAGGAGGAAGGGTGCTTTCTGGAGAAAGATGAGCTGTTTATATAGCAAATGCTTTTTAAATTTTATTTTTTAGCTGATGTATAAAAATATAAAAATTATACCTATTAGTAGGGTACCATATAGTATACCATATAATATTTTAATACATTATGTAATGTTTAAGTCAGGTTAAACATACCTATCTCCTCAATCATATATCATTCCTATATCATTATTTTAGGGTGAACACATTTAAAAAATTCTTTTCTGCCTTTTTCTTTTTTTAAAGGATACTGGGGATTGAACCCAGGGATGTTCTATCACTAAGCTACATCCTCAGCACCCCCCTTTTGTTTTTAGTTTTGAGATGAGGTCTTGCTAAATTGCCCAAGCTGGTTTTGAAATTGTAATACTCTTGCCTGAGTCTCCCAAGTCCCTGGGATTACAGGTATGGGCCACTGCACCCTGCTGTTTCTAGCTTTTTGAAACATATACAGTACATTATTGCTATCATCAACCTACTGTGTAATAATAGCACACCAGAAGTTACTGCTCCTATCTTGTCTCTTCTTCTTGTCCTGTAATTGCTATTCTTTCAGGCTCCCACTTCCACTCTAGGAATGAACCCTGGGCAATTTATTACTGAGCTACACCCTCAGACCTTTTTATTATTTGAGATTGGGTCTTCCTAAAGTGCTGAGGCTGGTCTTGAAGTTGTGATCCTCCTGCCTCTGCATCCTGAGTAGCTGGAATTTGGTAATCACTATTCTACTTTACTCTTATGATATCTTTTTTTTTTTTTTTTTTTTGGTTCCACATGTAGGTGAAACTCTTATGTTATTAGTCCTTTTGTGCTTGGTTGATTTCACTTGACAGTGATCTCTAGTTTTATACATATTGTAGAAAGATTTTTATTTAGTTATTTTTTTGAAGATGAGTAGTATCCCTTTATGTGTATTTGCCACATTTGCTTTATCAGTTGAGGGACTCTGAAGTTGTTTCTAATTCTTGCCTATTTTGAATAGTGCTTCAGTGAATGTGGGAGTGCAGGTGTCTCTTCAACATACTGAGTTCGTTCATTTCCTTTAGATATTTGCCCAATGGTGGGATTGCTGGATCATTTGGTAATTCTATTTTTATTTTTTTGAGGAACTGCCATATTATTTTCCATGATAACTACTAATTTCTATTCCCAGCAACAGTATGTGAAGGTTTCCTTTTCTGTATATTCCACTCAACTTCCTTCTTTTTACATTTTGTTACTTTTTACTGGTGCATTATGCATAGTTGTGGGTTCATTGTAATGTACTCTTACATGTACTTCATGACAGTTCATCATTTTAATTCCCTGCAACCCTTTTTTCCCTCGATGCCTGTTTTCTATATTTATTTTTAAATCAGGTTAAACATATCTGTCTCCTCAACCACATATCATTTTTTTTGCATAGTGAAAATCCTTTCTTTTATGTTTGTTTGTTTTCCTAGTACTGGGAATTGAACCCAGTGCTATACTACTGAGCTACACCCTTAGTTCTTTTTCTTTTCTTTTTAAATTTTGGAACAGGGCTTCCTTCTGTTTTTCTTTTCTTTTTGTACCAGGGATTGAACCCAAGGGCACTTAACGACTGAGCCACATCCCCAGCCCTTTTTATCCTTTATTTTGAGACAGGGTCTCACTCAGTTGCTTAACCTGAGATCCTCCTGCCTCAGCCTCCCAAGCCACTAGGATTACAGGTATGCACCACCACACCTGGTCTTTCCCTTCTATTTTCAAGGGATTCTGTCCCTTCCCCCTCTCCCCGCCTTTTTTCTTTCTAGCTTCTACATGTAAGAAACAATATATGGCCCTTGCTACTCTGAGTCTGGCCTATCTTCCTTACCATATACTTTCAGGTTCTATCCATTTTCCTTCAAATGACTTTATTTTGTTTTTCTTTATGACTGAATAAAACTTCATTGTGAATTTGTATCACATTTTCTTTATCCGTCTGTTGATGGACACCAAAGCTGGATCTTTAATTTGTTGTAAATTGTGTTATAAACACAAGTATGCATGGATGATTATAGTATGCTGATTTTAATTCTTTTGGATCAGTAATGAGGAGTGGTATAGATGGGGCATATCTAGGCTCCATTCCTAGTCTTTTGAAGAACCTCCTTACTTATTTACTGATTTCCATAGTAGTTATTCTAATTTGCAATCACACAGATGGTATATAAGTGCTCCTCCCATGACCCCAGATTCCACCCCGCATCCTTGCAAGCATTTGTTATTATTTGTATTCTTGGTGATTGCCATTCTGACTGAAGTGAGATGAAATTTCACCGAATATTGGCTTACATTTTCATGACTGGTAAAGATATTGAACATTTGTTCATACAATTGTTGACCCTTTATGTGCTTTTGAGAAATGTCCATTTAGTACATTGGCCCATTTATTGATTGGGTTATTAGGGTTTTTTTTTTTTGGTGTTAAGCTTTTTAAATTCTTTATATATCCTGAGTATTAACCCTCTGGTAGGAAGTGTAGTTAGCAAAAACTTTTTTTCCCATTCCATAGGCTCTCTCTTCTGGCTCTTACTTTTTCCTTTGGTTTGCAGAAACTTCTTAATTTGGTGACATCCCATTTATTGATTCTTGGATTAATAAATATGAGGAAGTCAGCATATAGGCCTCTGCCTATATGTTAGAATGTTGACCCTGTTTTTTCCTATCAATTGCACGGTTTCTGGTCAAGTTCCTTTGTCTTTGATTTATTTCAAGTTGACTTTCATGCAGGGAGTGAGAGAGGGATCTAGCTTCGTTCTTCTATGTATAGACATCTAGTCTTCCCCAGCATCATTTGTTGAAAAGGTTGTCTTTTTTCCAAGACTTTTTTTTTTTTGGCACCTATGTCAAGAATCAGACACCTGTAATTGTATGGATTTGTGTGTGTGTGTGTGTGTGTTCTATTCCACTGGGCTGTGTCTGTTTTTATGCCAGTGCCGTGCTGTTTTTGTTACTGTAGCTCTCTTGCACAATTTAAAATTGGGTATTGGGATGGCTCCAGCATTGCTTTTTTGGCTTAAAATTGCTTTGGCTATTCTGGGACTTTTATTTTTCCATGAGTTTTAGGACTTTTTTTTTCTAGTTCTGTGAAGAATTTCATTTTTTTTAAAATTTACTTTCAGATTTTGTTTGGGTTGTCATTGGTATTTTGTTGGAGATTACATTTAATCTGTAGGTCACTTTTGGTAATATGAACATTTTAACAATATCAGTTCTGCCTATCCATGAACATGGGAGATCTTTCTATCTTCTAGTGTTGTTCTTCAAGTTATTTCTTTAGTGCTCTATAATTCTCGTGGCAGAGGTCTTTCACTTTGGTTAGATTTATTCCTAGTTTTTTTTTTTGTTTTAAATAAAGTCTGTTGTGAATGCACTGTGTTTTTTTTTTTTTTCAGCAGATTATCCTGCTATTTCCTTTCCTATTTGTATCCCTTTTATTTCCTTCTTTTGCCTAATTGCTCTGGCTAAAGTTTTTCAAGTGCTGTATTGAATAGGATTCCTGATTTTAGAGGAAATACTTATGGAATTTCCCTATTTAGCATGACATTGACTTTGGGTTTGAAGTGTATACTCTTTAGGATGTTGAGAAAAAATCCTTATAGCCCTAACTTCTCCAGCTTTTCTTAAAATAATGAGTGCTAATTTTTGTTGAAGGCTTTTTTTTTTTTGCATCTTTTTAATGATTATGTGATTTTTGTCCTTAATTTGATTTATATGGAGGAATTGATTCACATGTGTTGGATCATCCTTGCATCCCTGGAATGAAACCAACTTGATCTTGATCTTTGTTGTTTTGATGTTATCCTTTCTTACTGGGATAAGGTGCCATCTTGTAGCAAATGTTCTTAATTGACACTTTCCTAGTAACAAGAGTAGGGGAACACTTAAAGATGGTTTCTAATAAGAAGATCAAGTTTATAATGTTTAATCTGTAACCTTCTGAATATTATTTAGAGCAAAGTATTGAGTTAGTTGTGATTTACGAAATGAAAATAGAAAAAAATTGGAAATGAGACTAATAGCCGTAGTAGAAAAAATTAGGAACTAGCATGCAATTCAGAAAATAGACTGATTTGTGATATTCAATCTTGGCCAGTTTTTAAAGGTATGAAATCAATTGCATATGTCCTAAATCCCTTCTACATATTCTGTAAAGTTAACAATAACCTTAAAGTTTGCTGCAAATATTTTTTAGGTCTTTTAATAATAAATATAAAGTTGGGGGAAAATGCTTTTAAGACCAGATCTGTAGACTATATTTTCTCTAAATATATATATATTTGTAAAGTTCTTAATTTACTTTGTAAATTTAGTTTAGAGATGTTAGATTTTAGGTGGATTCAAATTTCCCCTGACTGTAACTATTTTACGGCCTTCTGTATACCGAAGACATCCATAAAGAATGTTTTTCTATTAAACCCAACACACTGAGGTATGTGTTTATATATGTGGGAAAATTAAATGAAATTAATGTGTGTGGAATGCAATGAAGTTCTGTTTTTATGGTTTTATATTTGTTTCTAACTGTAGTTTGAAGAACATTGATCTCCTCAATTGTTACCTTTATTACCTTACTTACTTAAATTATGAAATACATTTATAACCTATAGGAGAATGTAGGCAATCTGTAAAAATGTAAAGAAAAACAATAGTTAACATTTGTGAAACTACGTTTTCCAACTTAAGTACTAAAACATGATCAAACAAGTATGAGCTTCTTTCCTCCTGTTCAGTTTTATGGAGTTCACAGGTGAAAATTAACCTTGTTGCATGCATATTCCAAATTATAATTAGTGTGCTACTAGCCTTTGAAAACATCTAAATAGGTATGTGCAATTTACATAGGAACACCTGCAAATTAATAATTAATGTCAATGCATATGCAAATTCCCAATGAAGAGATGTAGAAGGTTTTAAAAATAGGATGTTAGTATAGAAAATGTTAACTCTGTGTAGATTTAAAGTTTTTTTTACATTTCCTAGGCTAGAAATAGCTGCTCTTTCTTTTTCTCCCAATAGTTTTTTTTTTTTTTTTTTAAGAGAGAGTGGAGAGAGAGAGAGAGAGGGTCGATTTTATTTAGTTTTTCATGTGGCTTTCATTCCTCTGACACTTCATTGTGTACATGGTGCTGGGGTTCTAGCCTGCATCCTCGCACATGTCAGGCAAGTGCTGTAACCACTGATCCATTGCTTCAGCCCCAACAGGCTATTTTTAAAAATTTTATTACTGAAACTAAAAGCAACATGATATGCTATTCTTCCATATAACCGCATATAGGTATTCATTTACCAACATAAATTCAAATTACATGGTAGAAATCCAAGGCTGATTTGTATAAGAAGAAATTACCACTGTCTTATCATGATATCCATCAGTCATAGATCCTCTATCTTTGTCCCATATTCTTGGAATCAACACTTTATCATTAAGGGCCACACAAGAAATATTCTGCAGGAGAACAGTGCTATTGGTTTATCAAGTTCCAGGTGTACATTCGAGTAAAGGTTTTCTTCATGTTTCTCCTCAGATATTATTTTCCTCCTTTTTATTTTTTGCTAATTACTTTATTGATATATAATAGTTGATAGTTTCTGAATTGAGATTTGACTTAACTTCTCTTAGAGAACAGAGACCCCAATTCATTTTTAATTTTTTAAGTCTTTAGCAGTAATCCATAGAGGATTAGGAAGCAGATTTATTCATCCTGTATAGCAATTGCAGGTGGCTGGCTGTCTTCCTTATAAAATAAATATCAGACCACTTACGGTTTGCATTTTTCTCCTGAATTCTTTCTTTGCTGTCATTGCCTTATCTAGAATTTTCTGCTTTCTGGCACATGGATATATGTATCTAAATAATGTGGTTCTTGCTGGTGCTAATTCTTATTTTTCTTTTTCCTTTAAAAAGCTCATATGTCTGTTCTAGTCACCTTGTTTTCTTCTTGTGATACAATATTTAAAATGTATTGATGATTAAAGTAAAAAGAAAATTGAATTTACATTAAAATTTCACCTTTTATTGATTGAATATTTTGATTTTTTAAGGTATAGGAAGCTATAATTAGGTAGGTTTGAGTTTCTTTTTAATAAATATTGGTTTTTTTCCCCCATCAGGTTGATGGTGTACATTCTGGCATAAGGACATGAAAAAAGTATCCCTCTGGTTTAGTTTACAGTTTAAACTATTTTATTTAAAGTTTCTTGTTTCATTTTGACCTTTAAAGAAAAGGCTGTTTCCTCATTTAGTGAAAACTTGCCCACTTCCAAATGAAAATTTTAACTCACGTTATAAATGTTATGGACCAATTAACTTTCTTATAAAATTAAGTAAATGGTCTTTACTGATACCTAGGTGTATGTTCTTTTTTCTTTCCTTTTTTTTTTTTTTTTGTACTGGGGATTTTACCCAGGCGGCCCTTAACAGATCATGTCCCCAGCCCTTTTTTATACTTTGAGACAGAGTCTCACTAAGTTGCTCAGGCTGGTTTTGAACTTGCTATCCTCCTGCTTTGGCCTCCCAAGTTACTGGGATTATAGGCATACAACTCTGCACCCAGCTAGATGTATATTCTTAAGCAGGTTATTTAAACTCTTCAGTCCTCATCTGTAAAATGGAAGGTAGTAACTTTTCAGGGATGTCGCGAGAATTCAGTGAATTACTATATTCAAATACTTGCATATAGTAAGTGCTGGCATTAATTTTCTGTTGCTACCACAGCAAACTAACGTATGCAGTGGCTTCACGATGATATCTTATCTTATGATTCTGTGGATCAGAAACTGGGATTGGCTCAAGTGATTATCCTTGGTTTCATGAGGCTGAAATCCAGGTGTTGGCTTTTGAGCTCTGTGGAGAATCTGCTCCCAAGGTCACTCAACCAGATTGTTGGCACAATCTGGTTCTTTGTGTTTGTGGGACTGAGGTGTCTGTGTCTTTGTAGACTGTCACCTGGCCAACCCTTAGTGATTTGAGGTTTCTCTTTGATCTAAGCACTTGGACCCCTACCTTACCAGCAATGGTATGATAAACCCTTCTCAGCAGGGATCTCTCTGACTCCCCATTGTGCTAGATCTCCGTTAAGTTTTTCTGTTTTTAAAGTCTCATGTGGTTAGATTTGGATCATCTGGATAATCTAGGACAGTCTCTATATTCTGTAGTCAGTGATAAACTTTAATAATTATATTTTCAAACTCTTCATAGCAATACTTAGATTAGTGTTTGATTGAATATCCAGAAAACAGGAATCATGGGGACAGCTTTGGAATTCTGCTTGTCATGGTGCTCAAGTAATAATGGTGAGGAGTAGTCATGGAGGCGACTGCAGTGATGAGGAGCATCTCTACATCTTTGAGGAACACATGACCATAGGCACTTTTCCTCTTTTGTATTCTTAGGAGTATATAATTTTCCATCTGTTAGTCCATGTAAATGTAATTTCTCTTTTGAATTCGTTCATATTGTTTCTCTGGATTGGTAACTCCTCTCTGTCTTCCTAAACATCTCTTTGATGCCTGCTTGTAAATACATACACACATTTAGTTTCCCTTAACCTTATTTCCTACTTTTAATTTTCTCAAATCACAAAGTTAAAATACCTTGCTGCTTATGCAGGAAACTGCCATAACAGACCTATTATCATTGCAACACAAACTTTGGATTGCTTTTCTTTGTACTTTTTTGGGATTTGTTGGTATGTTCTTAGCTATCTCTTTTGTGTCTTATATTGCAGATAGATTGTAAGTAAAATATGTTGTGATAGTTTGAATGTAAAACAAACCAACTGCCCTAATAGAGGAATGCTTATATTATCCTTTTCAGGATGGTCCCCGATGTTAGTCAGCTTTTTGTTGCTGCGACCAAATGACCTGATACAAACAACTTAGAGGAAGAAGTTTATTTTGCCTTATAGTTTCAGAGGTTCAGTCCCTGGCCAGCTGACTCCATAGCCCTGGGCCTGAGGTGAGAGAGGGAGAGAAAGACTGACAGACAGCTGTCAGGGACAAAATGTAAACCCCAAAGACCTGCCCCAAGTGAATTACTTCCTCCAGCCACACCCTACCTGCCTCCAGTTACCACCCAGTTAATCTATTCAAATTATTAGCCCATCAAATGGATCCCTTGATTAGGTCAGAGCTCTTATAACCTGATTATTCCACCTCTGAACATACCTGCATTGTCTCATGCAAGAGCTTATTGGGGAACACCTTGTATCCAAACCATAACATGTCCTTAACTCCTGAACCTGTTGGCACAGACAGTGGCAATGTGGTGATAACCCAGTGTTCTGCTTACTGTATTCAGGGATGTTAGCCTGAACAACAAATCTGAGTCTTTAACGATTTTGTTGGACCTGCCAAGAAAGTGTTTAAATCTTCATCTTTGAGATGCTAAGATCTTTGAAAAGGTGTTGGCCTTCTAATGAATATTTATAGGGTATTCACATAGTCCCCCTTCTATAGATATGAAATCTATATGAATCAGGGACACTCTCATTGAAAATCTTTTTACACTTTATTTATTTATGTTTTACTCTTTCCTTTATGTTGGCTTGCTCTGCCTCCACCCGCCTGCCGTCCCACTCCTGCATTAGGCCAGAAGAAATGAGGAGTTTGTTGAATATACTTGGTAGAATAGTGTTCACTCTGTCACTTCCTTTCTTTTATAAATAGTCTTTTGGCATCTTTCTTGCTTTTTCCAAAACAAATTGATATCCAAAAATATATGTCTGTCTTTCCCAAGAAGACAGCATAAAATGAAATAACGCTTTCCAGCTAAGGATTTAAACACTTTTTGCCAAAGTGCTTTGCTTACTTTGCTGCCTTTGAATTGCAGAGGACTGGTGGGGCATTCACATGGTTAGTCCTTTCAACATCACCTTTGTGTCTAAACGGGGTCAACAAGTCTACTTTGCTCATTTGATCTTTCTATAAGTTTTGCAGACTCATCTGGCAGTTCATTTTCTGATATAGAAAAGTGGACATTTGTTCCTTTAACCTCTTGTACACTGAATTTAGGCCCTCTTTATCACATTTCATTTCAAGAGAATAAATCTTTTAGCAGTTATTTGAATCAGATTCTATGTATTGCTTTTTCTTAACTATATTTGAAGAGATGTTCATATCAGAATAAGGGAAAAGCATCATATTTTGTTTATGGAGGAAGTTGTTATTCTTGCTCACATGATTAGTCAGGGAAAGGATTAACACTCCATTTAAAATCTTAAATTATACATAAATTTTTAGTCTTTCAATTTGGATCATCAGTCTGATTACTAATTTATTTTTTTTTAAAGAGAGAAGACAGACAGAGAAAGTGAGAATCAATTTTATTTAGTTTTTCACGAGACTTTCATTGCTCCAACACTTTGTCGTGCACATGGTACTGGGGTTCAAACCTGCATTCTTTCACATGCCAGGCAAGTGCCGGAACCATTGAGCCACAGCTCCAGCCCCTGATTATTAATTTTTAAAAATTTTTCATTGTAGTAAAGTATATATAAACAAATCTACTGTTTTCACTGTAAGTGCACAGTTCAGTGGCATTAAGCACTTTCACATAGGTGGGAATGATCAGTCACTGTCCAGAACTCTTTCATCATCCCTTACTGAAAGCCTGTACCCATTCAACAGTACCTCCACATTCTTCCCTCCATGTGGCCCTTTGAAACTACCTTTCTACTTTCTTTATGAATTTGACTTGATTGATTCACTTTTGTAATCTTTACCTTCGAAAGCACTTATTTCAGGCCTGAATGGGGATGAGACCTAAGGGTAGGGAGGAATACTTGTTTTATAGTATCAGATTTAATTTTCTAAGGAATTAATGAGTAACTTCACTTGCCCTATATACATTTATTATTCTTCAATTCCAGAAATTAAAACCTAGGAATATATTAATATAATTTGTCTTTTAAATAGGTAGCTATGCCATTGAAACAAAAAATAAAGCTTCAAAATTTGAATTATGGGGTTTACTGATATTAATCTCTTTCAAATACATATGTGTTTCAACTTAGCTCTTCAGATCTTCTCCTCTTTGGATGTTTAGTCTATGTCTACTAAAATTCAATGGGAATAGTTTTTGTTTTTTTAGATACCTACTGCCTTGATTATCGATATTGATGTCATATACATACGTGGTTGCTTCGAAATTAGTTTGTTAAGAGTGAGTTGTTCATAAATTATAGTATTTGGATTGTCAATACTTTGACTGATAATTAAATTTTTGGAACACATTGACTTTTCCTAGAATGGGGCAAAAAGTCATCTTTCTTGTTTCAGGGCAGTAGTAAGTAGTAGTACAAGTTAGGGAATATAGAACAATTTTCTTTTTTTCTTTTTTCTTTTTTTTTTTTTTTGGCATGGAAAAACATGGCTTTAGTCAGAAGCAGGTTACACCAGCTTTAGCAGTAGCCATAAGCTTCTCCAAGGACAGGTTTCTAGCTGCATTTGTTCACTATTTTGTAAACATCTGAGTGATAGGTTGGGCATGAATAGCATTTCATCCCAGCAATTGAAGTCCTGTGATTTTGTTAGACAGCAGCAAACTGCAGCTTTTTAAGAAACACTCTTACCTTTTCTCTTCCTTACACCTAGTAGACCAGGAGAAGAAGTGAAAGATTAAGTGGATTACGTTTTTAGTAGTATTAAATCCCTGCTTTGCAATTTCTGTGTTCCAAATTCAGAACCTTTTTAGTTAATGCCCTTTCTGCCCTAATTCTACATGATTAACATTGATGAATATATATATATATATATATATACACACACATACACACATATATGTACATATATACATACATACATTTATTTTCTCATAGTCCAATTAATTAAATACTTCTGTTTTGTCATCTTGATAACAATTGATAATCTTGAATGCATTTCTGTGACATTTCTGAAGCACAGGTAGTTTTATTGTTATAAAATGTAATGGTTAGGTAACTGGAACGTTAGTTAGCTTTCCATCACTATAACAAATACTTGAGGTAAATCAACTCACAAAAGAGAAAAGATTCACTTTGACTTACAGTTTTGTAGGCTTGGCCCCGTTGCTTTGGACCTGTGGCAATGCAACACATGATGTCCGTGGAGAGCACATGGTGGGACAAAGCTTCTCATCTTATGGCTAGGGAGCCAAAAAGAGAAAGAGAAAAAGAACAGAGACCACTATTCTGTGAAGCACCTGCCTCCAATAATAAGACCTCCCATTGGACGCTACCCTTTAAACGTTCTACAGCCTCCCAGTAGAGTCTCTCTAGGGACCAAACCTTTAGCACAGGGGCCTTCAGGGCACACTTAGTGATGCAAATTACAGCACATGTGTTTTATTTGTTTCCAGATTTCTCTCTATTACAATTTTCTATTAAGAAGTGCTGATGCAAAAAGAGTAAAATTACTTCCCTGGCCTTTGAGTTTTGTTGCTTTTATAAATGGGATCTTCTATTTATTAGATTTTGGAAATAGTTACTCAGAAAATAGTTATTGCTGCCATGCAAGAAAGATATTTTTGTATATTACCTTATTTCTGGAAATCTTTCTGGTTCTAATAATTTTTAAGTGGACTGAGTTCTTTTTTCTGGGTAACTTCAAGTAAATATCTGTGCTTCTTGTTTTTATTATAAAATCACTAGGATTTTCATAAACAACTTTGGATTATGGTAGCATTGGTAATCATTCTTTTGAAAGCATTTGAGAGTTCAATGATACCATTTTGGCAAACACAAAAAAGGAGAGCTAAACACTTGAATATAAGTGATGATAGACTAAAATGCCTTTCAGCAAATGTATTATGATTATGACTATGTCTCAGTGAATCGTTACTTTATGCTTGAAAAGAGTATGTGTTTCCGTGTGTGGACATCCATTCTTATTGTGCAGTTATTTTGACATTTGGGCAAGAATTGCTGTGTGCAAGTTTTAGATCAAGTGAAGTCTATTGGGTGAACCTGTTTCATTTAAGGACACTGATTTAAAAGCATTTTAAAAGTGTTGAAACCTCTTATTTCCTAATTGCATATCCAGAGGGAAATCTTTATAAAGTTTGTTTTATAGCTTTCCAGCCTTTGCTATATAATTAGTCATTCTGTGTACACAGGTATGCATATGTGTATGTGTGGATATGTGTGTAATCCTTGATAAAAATAGGATGATTTAAAGCAGAAAATACAGTTATTTTTAAAAATTTAGCAATATATGGTACATCTTTTTCTATATGATTGATGATTTTAAATGACTTAGTGTTACGTTATTATGGTGGTGATATTTCATGTTTTTTTATGTTTGGCACATGTAAGAAATAAACAAGTAACTTGCTAATGAGAAATGTTGTTGTTTGGGTTTCCATATATATGTGTTAATTATTCTAGGAGTCAATTAGCTAAACTCTGTCTTAAATTCATGTGTGGGATTTATATTTTCCTAAGAGAATTTTCCCAATTAAAAAAATGTTAAATATAACAGATATTTTGTATGTAATATCCAACCATTTACTGAGTCTTCAATATGTTCTTTCTGTAAAATATGAATAAGAAATATAATTATAGATTTTGCAGCAGGGGACTTATATAGATTTGATTCATATTTTCAAAGATCTTTGATATAGTCCTTATCTTTCAAAACTATTTAACTCAAATATGGGTATGATTATATAATTATTGTCATCTGGGTTGTATTGCCTTGTGTTTATAGTTTGTTTCAGTATTTCATCAAACACTTGAATATTTTGGGTTCAAAAATCACACTAGGTAATGGTAATTCTAAGAAGGAAAACAAAAAGAAAAACAAAATGCCCCCAAATAAACCCCCTAAAAAGATTTCTTTTAAATGATTGTGCAGTTTGTGAAGAGTAGTGTTTATGGAGGATGCTGAGAAGTGTATATCAAATACAATGAAATGTTTTGTATATTCAGGACTCAGTCAAAGTTGTAGAGGATAAATTGATAATTTCAAGGGACTTAGGAGGAAGATGCCAGAAAAATCTTAATGGGGAGGTCACAAAAGCTAGGTAAGTTTTGGGTTGAGTTTGGAAAGATGAGTGAGTAGGTTTTTCACAGGTAGATGGTTATTAGGGGAATCTCACAGTGTTGAGGGAATAAAAATTGAAAAGTGTAGAAACCTTTCTGGTTCTAGGAAGTACTGGTGATTGAGAGAGGAAATTTAGTAGTAGAGATATTCCTTTATTATAGCAGCATAATCTTGGTAGAACAGTTATTTCATATTAGAAAAATGAAGACAGTTATAAAATAACCTGGAGACTATGATGAATTATATATTAAATTTCTCTCATAGTACCTTTTTCATGAGAATTTTGAGGTGATGTAAATGAAAAATGGACTAGGAACATAAAACATTCCATAAGATTTCTCTCCAGGACCAGCTTTACTGGATTGCACCTTTGTACTTGGCCTTTTTTGCTGAATCTCTAATTGTGTTTGTGTATTCACAAATAACTAATTATGTTAGTACTGTATTTTGTAGAATTTTAAGAATTACATTTTAACATCTCTGCAAATGGGTTATGTCTACTAATATTAGTCAGTTTTCTGTTACTGTAACAAAATACCCTAGTGTATTTTTTACTTTTAAAAAGGTCTAATTATTTTTAGTGATGTGAGAGAGGAAAGAGACTAGCATCCAAGATGGTGTGTCATTGAATATTTCTGATCTGATCATTTCCTTAGTAGGGATTATGGGGTATGGGATTACCATTAAGCTTTCATGAGTCTGAAATAATTCATGGTTGAATTGTTGCTCCCTAATTATTTTTTTCTTTTCCAAATTTTATTTTTCTTCACCTAGAGCAGCTGGAACTCCTTTTCATTGGCTGGTTCTGGTTCTTAGCGGTTGAGTAGTCAGTTACAATTTAAGATTAGCAAAGACAAGTGGAGATGGGCTAGGACAGGAGGGTAGAAGAACTGTTTTTGAAATAGAAACAGTCGACTAGCAGATTATAGGATAATGTATCAGCTCCACAATTTTTTATAGAATAACAGGTGTAAGGAAATGGCAAGGACAGATGTGTGGGTGTCATATCTATTGGCAGAAACTTATTACCTGAAAAATAAATGAACACTCCTTGAACTCTTCTTGGACAAAAAAAAATTTTTGTGAATAGTCCTCTAATTTCTCTTATATTAATTATTTTATTCCATATATGCACGGTCCTTGGGGCCGATAGAAACTCTATATTTAATGAGAATTTATTGTTAAAACTCCAAACTGGTAATAGGTAGAAAATCCTAATAGCATAGGCTGTATAAATATAGAATATCACCTTTTAAATTCAGGAATAATTAAGACAAGGAAGTAGAGTATATAATGATAAAGAGTCTAGCTGTCAGTAAGCTTTCTTAGCCTAGGAACTGATGTTTTTAGGTTCTGTGGAAATAAACTGGACAGGATAGGAGATGACCCTTGAATTTGGAGCATATGCAGAGTGGAGGGTGGAATGTATGTTGAGAATGTGTAAACTTGTTGAGCAAGAAGGGAGAGGGGAGAGGTAAACCCTTTGTGGGTGTCAGAGACTTTAGCTTCAGGAAACCCCAGGAGTCATATATTCTGGTAACCTGTTAAAGGACTGGGAGAGCCTCCTGGGCATAGCCTGGCAATATAGTGCAAGTTGGGAGATAAAATTTTTAAAATGCTTTACAATTTTTTCCCCCTCATTCAGGAATGCTCACTAGCTAGGCACAATGGCACACATCTGTAATTCCAGTGACACGGGAGGCCAAGACAGGAGGGTCACAAGTTCAAAGCCAGCCTCAGCAATTTAGTGAGGCCCTAAACAACCTAGCAAGACCCTGTCTCAAAATAAAAAATAAAAAGGGCTGGGGATATAGCTCAGCAATAAAGTGCCCCTGGGTTAAATCCCCGGTACCAAGAGATAAAAATGCCCTCTGTGTGTGAATTAAGAAAGTTGGTTTCTTATTTTCACAACAGAATGGAGAGAGCTAACATTTGGAATTCCTCTCATCCAAATTTAGGACTTAAATTCCTAAGGAAAAAAACCCCCTTATAACAAATGGCATATTGCCAAAACTATAAAAATTATTTTATGTGTGTGTATATGTGGTGCTGGGGACCAAGCCAGGGTCTTGTTCATGCAGTGTGCACTCTTCTACTGAGCTACATTCCCAGCCCTAGAGGATAATCTGAAATAGTCCCTTGGTTTGGGGATGAAAAGAAATCATCATACCTAAAAATTATAGAATATATAATTGATAAATGACATCAAATGATGAAATGAAAATAAGCTATAGTAGGAGGAAATTTGTTTCCAGGTAAGAATTTCTTGAAATGCTGAACACTTGAAAGCTTCTGTACAATTTGAAGAAACCATTAAGTTCTTATTCATTTGGGATGGCTTTAAGGTGTGGTCATCTTATGTTAGAGGTGTTTTGGATGACTTCATGGTCCTTTCTGCAGAGTTAGTCTTGTAACTTTAGTATTAAAACATTCTTCTAAATTACCATTTGCTAGTTGGATTGTTGCACTGGGAAGTTAACCGGATAAAACTGGTGGCAATCCCAAGCAGTGAGGCCTTGACCTGCCACAGTTATTTTAATGGATGGCCAACTCTTTCCCATTCCATTTGTTTTCTAGCACCTATAATTTCCTTTGAATCATGTCCTCATGTAGGTAATAGACTCTTCAAGTCATCCGTATTTGTATTTCTGTGTTTCAACTGAATGGAAAATCACCCACCACCCTTAAGTGCCAGGGAGCCTTCTGGTTCTCTGACGTTGTCACCACTTAGGTGACCTTTAGTGTGGTCTTGGACTTAGTGGAAATGTTTTTCTTTTCGTTCTAAGAAGAGAAATTTTTCTTTATTTGACTTTTGAAAATGTTAGACATAATCTGACTTTGATAAGTAGCCTGTAACCCTGTACCTCCTTCAAGTATTTGTGAAGTAATGGAATTTTCTTCAGACTCTGTGCCCAAGTAGAAGAAATTTTTAATGTTTGATCTTCCGTAGTTCTCCCCTTTCCAAGGCACCCATTGGGTGCCTGAGACCTCTGATATTACTGGACCCTTCATATACTGTTTTTTATTCCATATATATATATATTTCATATATTTCATATCTACACATGTGTATCATATATATACATACATACTTATGATTAAGTTTCATTAATAAACTAGGCATAGTAAGAGACTAACAATGTAATTGATAATAAAGTAGAACAATTTTAATGATATACTATGATAAAAGTTGTGTGAATGTGTTGTCTCTCTCAGGATATCTTACTGTTCTTTTATCTTTCACTTAAAGAAAACACTTTACAGATTTGCTTTGGCATATTCAAATTGCTAGTATCATTATCTTTGTACTTTAGGGCCATTTTTTTTTTTTTTTTTTTTTTGCCAAGGTAAGCATAGAAGATTTTATTTAAGAAAATACTAGAGAGCAGAGCAGACTTCTCCCAGAGGGAGAAGGGGACAAAGCCAAACAGGGGTTGTGACTCATCTTCCTTTTAGTCCCCCTTTTATTAATCATTGCCTTCTCTCCCCCATACCTAGGAGCATGGATGTGGACGTTCTAGTCTTTTTTTTTTTTATTCTTCATTTTTTTTTAATTTATGAGCAACTTTACAAGATTTTAACAAAATAATATAAAATGTGCATAAAATGTGTATATATTCTGGATATTGCAATTATCCCCAGGAGTGC
>PVKS010031972.1:0-22950 GCA_004027875.1 Aplodontia rufa
AATCCATGAGTCTGGCTGACTAGCAAGCAGACAGAAAATAACAGCCATGAGATGACTTGTTCACTTTTCAATTAATTTAAGAATTTAAAAACTTAATGACTGCATGCTATTAAAGCTCTATTTAGAAATTAGCATTGATTTTGTGGCACTTTGCAATTCTTAAGGTCTCTTCATTAGTAATGAGTATAATTTAAGCACATTTGTAGAGGTAAAACTATGCCTTTGGATAGAGGGATAGTCGAGCTGGGAAAATTAGTTTTCTGTGGTCGTTAGGGGAAAATACTGAGCTCCATCAAAGAATCTCAGGAGAGCCCTTCTTCAGGGATCTCAGAAACTCCTCCACGCCAAGGTATTAATGGTTTAATGATGCTTCCCAGGAGTGTTGTTGTTTAAAAGAAGAAATCTATAAAGAAAACAGCTAAATTAATAACAATTCAGGGAGAATCTCAGCACTCTAGAGAAGAGTTTTTTAAAACTAATTTTTAACATTGGATTAAATAGATATCTGCTTATTCTTTTTAATGTCTCTGTATAGACACACAATGTGTACATACACATGCACCTTTATGGATATATATGCAATATTTTATGAATATGTAACTAATGCGTGGCATATAATGTAATGTATGTAAACTAAAATAATATAATCTTTGGTCCTTCGGGGATTCCATTGAACATCTGAAAACTCCACTCTGGGTGGTCAGATAGAATGTGTAAGAATTATTCAGTTTACAGTGCCATTGTCTTTCCTTGTTCCACCTTAGGAGTTTAACTCTCTGCATGCCCTGTGACTACCTGACACTCAGGAGAATCCCCACGTTGACATCTGTGGCTCTTTCTGTATGACTTTCTTCTCTGGAACTCTTCCACACATCTTCCAGCCAACTCTACCTCCCTGTGGAATCTCCCATTTTCTATCATTTTGCTGAATTGTGCAGCAGCTTCTAGCTTTGCCTCCTGCTGCATACGTGGTTTCTATTCCTAAAATTTAAACTCTGCCTGAGAAAAAAAATTTGCAGTGATTTTTCTCAAAGAGGTAGTTTATAACCTGTAAAATTTAGTACAAATTCAGAATTTACAATATTTTCATGGAACATAAAAATTAGTAACTTTTACTTAGTTCTAGTAATTGTTTTTATCATATAAGAGTTGATTTTTTAAAAAATTTGAGGAGCTATGTTGTTGTACAATTAAAATGCATATGTGGTAACAATATGATATCCCCTAATCCTAATCCAGAATCACCCCATCACCTTAACCTACACCCTGGTCTCTTGACTCTTCTATATTTTCCCTGTAACAGATATAAATGCATTTTCCAGAATTAGATGATTGCATTAGTATTATTTGGCTTCTCGGGGGAGTAAAGAGTAAGCTACATTGTTGATCCCCCCAGATTCCTCCTTATCATACTTCTCTCTTCTGTCTCTCCCTTTTTATAAGTTCCACAAGTATTGTATACACACTTTTTATTCAAGTTAAATGCAGGAGTCATTCAAAGTATTAAAGTGAGTAAAAAGTAGAATTTAGAAGTTAGCTCAAGGGATCTTCTAGCTATTACATAGATCATTTGTATTATTTTTATAGCTCAGCTCTGTAGATTCTTTCAAAAGACAAAAATCTTGGTTGGTGTTGGACTTACTTCTCCCGGGTTTTAGATGAGAATGCCTTTACCCTGTATAACTCAATCCTTTTCCATTTTCATGCTTGTGTGAGGGCCTGGAATTCATCTTCCCTTATTCCCTTCTGCATCCCACCTCTATCACCAAGGTAGGTAATCTCCATTCCAGGAAGCAGAGTCTTAGTGAATCCCTAAGTTATTAGTGAGAGCCCTAACCTTTGATATATCTGTTTGTGAAGATTTCCAGTTTTCTCTGATCTCTAAATCAATAACTCAAGGGAGTTGTGTTGTGTTTAGTAATATTATTTATTATATATTTTGGGATTTTATTGGCCCTGAGCATTTCCTGTACTAGAAAATTTCTATTTAATTTTATAATTTTATGTTTTGAAAATGGAAAACATAGCTTTATTATAATGAGAATGATTCTGTGTCCAAAAATCTATACCTGATAGAAGTCCATCAAGACTTAGGTAGAGCCTTAGATGCCTGAGCAGGCCTCCTGGCTCCAGGTGGTTTCTTGACTTCATGCTCATTTTGGGGGTGGAGTGGTGGTAGAATATTATGGTTTCACACCTGACAACACAGCACCTGGGAATTTCTCAGTGTTTAAGTATAATATTCATTCTCAGAGAAATCCAAGAACAGCCTTGATTCTCTGGAGAACGGAGAGTTATTCATGCTGTGAAAATTCTGAAAAAGAGGTAAGAGGAAGTAAATGAAGAAAAACCAAGAGAGGATAGTGGCTATTAGAGTTTGCTACGTAAAGGGAGCCAGACATGAGATATTGCATCTATCAGAAACTCAAAGACAAACCGGGAAGTGGGGAAAGGCTTCAGGTGTGCTCTGATTAGAGACTGTCTGTGTGGGGAAGCTAACTAGAAGCAGAACTTTTGCTGTGATTGGTTTAAAGAGCATTTTTATTTGACTTTCTCTGATTGGCTCTGAATTGGCAGTAGAACACAACATTGATCTGACCAAGGTTTGAGCATCAATTGCTACAGCAGTTGTGGGTTAGTTTCCTAGAATAGTTCTTGCAGAGGTGTAAATGAATGTTTTATTTTTACACATGGGCCGGTCATTGTCAGTTTGTAAAATCACCCTTGCCCATAAAATGACAGGAAATTTGCCCTACTAGATTTTCTTCTCTTTGGGAGTGGGTACTGGGGACTGAACCCAGATGCCCTTAATCACTGAGCTAAATGACCAGCCATTTTCTTTTTGTTTTTAAATTTTGAGACAGGGTCTTGCTAAGTTGCCCAGGCTGACCTCAAACTTGTGATCCTCCTATCTCAGCCTCTGAGTTGCCAGGATTATAGGCATGTGCCACTGAGCCTTACTAGATTTTAAAAAATAAACTATGAGGTAAATATAATAAAAACAATGCTAAAATCATATGAGAATAGTCAAAATCATTGAACAAAATAAACTAGACACTGACTTTGGGTTTGCATAGGAAAGTAAAAATTAATGTGGAATATGAAAGAATTAGCAAGTTATTTGCAAACCTACTTTCTTTTCTTTTCTTTTTTTTTTTAAGAGAGAGGGACAGTGAGAGGGAGAAAGAATCAATTTTATTTAGTTTCTCATGTGACTTTCATTGTTCTGACACTTTGTTGTGTATGTGGTGCTGGGGTTTGAACTCACATCCTTGTGCATGTCAGGCAAGTGCTATAACCGCCCAGCCACTGGTCCAGTTCCTGCAACCCTACTTTCATGTAAGAGGATGCTTCAAGGAAAATTCAAGTGAAGAAAAACATAGATTTAAACATTTTAACAAATCTGTATAGGTGAATATCTAGATACACTGCTTAAATATAATCATTGCTAAGTGCCTTAAAGTGAAAAGGTTACATAGATTTAAACATATACAATTGTAAAACTCATACATATCAAACAATGTTCTTGATATTGAAATTTCATATAAATCAATGTGGATGGAACCCTAAAAAACAACAGAAAAATAAGAAAACGCAAAGACAAGACAAATTATGAAAACTATGCTGAGTATTAGTGATGAATGTATAAAATGTTTAATCTTATCACAAGTGTTCCTGAGCCTTCATGTTCTCTTTAATCTGGAGTGGCTTTCATTAGGTTACAAACTAACTTGTCCTTCCAGGCACAGAATAAGGATAAATCTGTTAAGTTTTCCCTCATCCTCCAAGTCAGAATCCATCATGTTGACTCACTGTAGCACTGGCACTTTATATACACATCAATCTTTCCACTTTACTTGTAACTTGTGTGATGTGTGTATGACAGTGCTCTCAGGCTATACTGAGAACATACAGGCATGGGAAGAGCACCTGTCATCAGGTGGAGATATATCACTTGGAGGAGCCTGGTTGTTCATCCCCTCAGTACTTAACAGTTGTATTTACCTTGTCTTCACTGTCAGATATGGGCTTTTAGTTATTGAGGCTCAGAAACTTCATCACTTCAGTGTGCTAAAAACCAATTGCATTAAGGATGCTTGCTTATATTATTTATTTTTTTTAAAAGACAGAATCAGTTTTATTTATTTTTTCAACTGGCTTTTGTATCACTGACACTTAGTTGTGCATGTGGTGCTGGAGTTTGAACAGGGTCCTAGTGCATGCCAGGCAAGTGCTCCAAACGCTGAGCCACTGCTCCAGCTCAGAAAAACCTAATATACAAAATCAGGGTGTCCATTTAGTGAACATAGACTAAGAATGTGGAAGTAGAGTAGATATTTGTGTTAGCACTAATAATGTATTACACCCACTAAGTGTGTTATAGGGATGCTTTGAATACTCTTAGAATCAAGGGAATCAGGACAGGGTATTATTCAAGTGTTTAATGAACACCACTTAATGGCCACAGTATGATGATCCACATCATACGTGACATACTAAAGTGCACTTTAATATGAGTGGATATGAGCAGCATTTACCTGTGAACATCTTGGTTTCCATGTTCTACTACTGTTTTTGCCTAAATGGACACATTCTTTCATTTGATATTTAGAATTTCCAATCAAATTGTGGAATGCTGCAAAGCTGAAGCATTGTATTTCTTCAAGATACTGATTTTTGCCTTTTTTGTTTGTTTCTATATTAGTCACAGATGCAATGCTCGCCCATCCTTATTTTCTCTCATGGTAATCAATGATTAAGAACTGGTATCCATGTGACAGAAAAGAAAACTGTGTGTAATACAAATAGCCAGGCTTAGAGATATCATTGTTTTCCTGCCTGTCCAGGTACATAAAGAAGACCATATTCCATCCTTCACTTTCCTTCCACTGTGAATTCCCACTTTATGGCTAATTTACCATGGGAAAATGTTGACTTTATGTTTTAAGTAAGAAGTTATACATGGATGATATTTTTTAAAAAATAACTTTAAATTCTTTAGTGCAGCATTTGCTCCTCGGTTCACACATTCTCTATAATTTTCTATTGTATTACATTTAAATGCCTTTGTAGGCCTTTGGGCTCCTCTTACTGAGTTCCCTAAAAGGCTGCGCATTCTGTTTGGGATGGATCATGAGCTGAAGGCTTTTAAGCTTGTACAAGTTGAAGTTCAATTATCTCCGCCCCTTGACCCTTATGAAGCAGTTCATCTGAAGTTACTGAAAATGGGCTGGGATGTAGCTCAGTGGCAACGTGCTTGCACAGCATTCGCAACGTCCTGGTTTCGGCCCCCAGTTCCAAAAAAAATAATAATAATAAAATTACTGAAAGAATGAGGTAATATAGACAAGCTCTATGGATCCTCTGACAAAGCAAGAGCCCGCAACAAAGCAGGAAAGAAAGCAAAGCCATTTTTTGCAAATCTCTGGACTCTGATGAAGATCAAATGCTTAATCATGGGGCACCATATGTCATATAACAAAATAGATTTTTAGAGGAATAAAAACTTATAGTTCACTTATAATGTAATAGAATATATTTTTGCATTTGAAATATGTTCAGGATTTCTTAAAGATGACTTAAAAAGCACACATCTTAAAGAAATTGAGCAGTATTATAATTAAAAACTTGTGCATAGAAAAACATCTGTTAAAAACTGAAAGACAAATGGGGGATTATACATGTTTTTTTGAAGACCATACGTTCAATTAGGATTAGTATGCACAACATATACCGTATAGGCTAAAAATATTAATAGTTGATTTATAACAGGGGAAAACCAATTGACCCATCCATAAATATAGGAAATGATGCTTAACTTCATTAACAGTGAGCAGAATGCAAATTTAAATTTTTATAGTCTTACATTTGTCAAAAACCAAAAATAGTGACCAGGTTAATGATTAGTGAGTACATGGGGCAATCAGAGCTCTCATAAACTGCTAGTAGAAGTCAATATTAGTGCCAAGCATTAGGAGAGAAATTCATAACTACTAGTAAAGTTAAAGAAATGCATATTCTTTCAGAACTTCATTTCCATGGAGGAAATGTTACCAATATAAATAAGTTTTTAATGTTCAGATTGATTAAATCAATGTGGCATTTTTATTATAGCTGAAAATTGAAAACCACATTATATCCATCAACAGGAGAACGATTAATATAAATTGAGGTATGTTCATGCAGTGTAAAATATATTTGTTCACTTCTGGTATAGTTTCAGTGAACAAAAGTATTTATAAAATTAATATTGATAGAGAAAGGAAGTTTGAAGAATACCTTAAAATAAGACCATTTTTATAAAATTTAAAAGTAAAAGGTCACATTTTCATGTACATAATACATGTATCTATTTGGTAAAGTATGAAAGTATTATTAGAACAATACAAAATTTATATGATCTTTTATTTTGGTGGTCTGAAGAATTATAATGAGAGCAGAAGGTCTCATTCTAAATATGATATTAAAATGACTTAAAGCAAATATCAAACATATTAAAATAGGACCAGGATGTGAGATAGATCAAAGGATCATTTACATCATTCTCACTTCTTTTATATATGCCAAAATATACCACAATTAAATATGGATTATTTTAATATTAAATTATAGCCATATATTTACATATTTCTTTCTGCCTTTACATGTCTCATAAAGTTAAAGATATGTTTTATCTTAATCTTTTGAATTAAGCCCACTATTAAGTAACAAGTGGAGGAATAGAGATTTCTCCTTTTTGTTTTAATTGAGCATAGAGTTGACATTTTGTTCAATGTGTACTGTGTGATGTTGGTGTTTCTAATAGGGGAGAGTCACTTAGAGAAATTTGAGGGGCAGCAAGTTTAACTTTACAATTTTATTTAGGGCAGGATGTGGTATATATTTCAACCCAACACAGAAACATCATTTGTTTTATTTTTAAAAGCTAGCTGAAGTGTTTGCCCTGGAAGAGTAAAGTCTTTGAGTCTTTGATGGAATAGGAGAAAAAAAATGGTGGATGTTTGTGTTGTGTGTCTGTTTTGCTGGGGAGTAAACCCTAGAGCACCCTTCTGCTGAGCTATATCCTCATCCCTTTTTTACATTTTTACAAAGGATTTCCCTAAGTTGCCCAGGATGTCCTTGAACTTGTGATCTTCCTGCCTTGGCCTCCCCAGTAGGTGGGATTATAGGCATGTGCTATAATCCCCAGTTTAGAATACATCTTTCATCTATTTCAATTACCCACTTCCCTTCTGAATTTAATACACATGGTGGTAAAAAGTCTAAGTGGTTTTGAATTGTTTTGCTTTCTGGCAACAAAAATATAAAACAAAAAGCTGCTTTCAGCAGTGGGAATGTATCTATCTATATTGGAAAGTATTTCCAGCATTGACATTGAGCTACTTCTGTGTGTCACTTTCACTGTGAAGCTATATAGCAAAGCTATAGTGGTCTCTTTGTCTATTTTTTTTTTTTAAAGAGAGAGGGATAGTAAGAAAGAGAGAGAGAGAGAGACAGAATCAACTTCATTTAATTGTTTATGTGGCTTTCCTTGCTCTGACACTTTGTTACGTATGTGGTGCTTGGGTTTGAACCCACCTACTCACCGCATGCCAGGCAAGCGCTGTATTTGCCGAGCCACCGCTCCAGCCTCGGCTCTTTGTCTTTAAGAGATCTGAAAACTCTCTTGGAAGCAGAGAATTTCTTTCCATTCATAAATGTTGAAGGCATTTTAAGAGGGATTGGAAATTACTATGTATCATCTCTTAACAATGAAAGAAAAGCTGTTGGTATATTGGATATATCATTTGGCTTGTCTAATGTCAAGATTGAATTTATAAATATTGCTAGCTACTTGTATTACTCATGCCTCAAAGCACTTTTAATTAGTACATTGACTTTTTGAATTTTTAAAAGTGTTTTACATTATGAAATCATATTGTCTGCTTACTCATGATGGATGTGTTCTTGTCTTTTCCCTCTGTCACTTTATGGTTAGCATTCAAAGTAGGCTGAAAGGACACCCAGTGGTAAAATCTTAGTGATAATTTTTCAAGCAAGACTACTTCTTTTAATTCCATTTCTATCTCAGAATAAAATTAGTTAGAAATCACTCTTTTGAAGATGGAGTTTTAAAACAATTTCTTCATTCATGTGTATTTATATTAATATTATGGTTTGTTGTTTTTAATATCCCTTGATCCAATAAAATATTATGATCTCTTTTTTCATTAGAAAATAAATTTTCATCTTATCATTTTTTAGGTCCTTTGAAAACATGAATTTTGGGCCATGTAAGGATTTTGAATATCATAGAAGGCATAGTTGCAAACACCACTTGTCCCTTAGGGTTTATAGGCTAACCTGTGCAGAGCTAAAATATTCATGTTAAAATATGATTTATTATCTTCACAAGGTAAAAGATATACCTACTGTAGTGTAGGTATTAGAAATAAGCTATGCAAACATAATTATTAAGCTGGATGGATTTTTCAAAAGCATATGCAGCCATTAGAATCAGGGGCATGAGAGTTATTTCTTGCTTGTGGTAAAGGTGGAATTTACTCTTGACATTAAAGAATAGAGAGAGAGATGGAGGGTGCATTTTGTCAAAGGAAAATACTTTAGCAAAGTTTCAAACCTATAACCTATGGGATATTTTTTGGGACCTGTGAGTTTGATTGGAAAACAGAGTGAATACAAGGCAATGGAAAAAGAATGTCTAAGAGTCAAGTGGGGACAAAGGAAGATGGATTTGAACAGCAGATGAAGAAACTTGGTTTTTATTTATGTGGCAATAGAGAATAATTTTAATAATACACATAGATAGTATTACTCAACAGCTACTGAATTATTACCATTAGGTTCTTTCTAAGCACTTTACATGTATCATTTTGTCTAATTCTCACAATAGTCTGAGAGTTGATCCTGATAATTATCCCCAGTATGTTGACGAGGAAACTGAGATCAGGAGTTGTCCCATGTCAAATGACCATGACATGGATGAATACAGTTATTTTTATTTTGGAGTACAATAGAACTTTTTGTATGATGAAAATCTTCTACCTCTGTGGTCTGATAAGGGAACCACTAGTTCCATGTAGTTCTAAAAGCTTGTGATGTGACAATGTAACTGAGAAACTGATTTTTAAAATTTTGCTTAATGTTGACTGTTTTAAATTTCAATAGCTGCCCTTGACTTTCTTGGTAGACAGCTGGCTGGCTTACTTGATAGACAGCTCTGAAGTGTGCTTCCTTTACCACCACAGTTTGAACAGAGGAGAGATGTTCTCATGATGATGCTCTTCATCAATACTTTTCAAAGGATCCTCAATGGCACATTGAGTCAAGAGATGGTCCTTATAAAAATGTTTGACTTCTAAGTAAAATAGGGGAAAACTGCTTAGTACTTTTCTCTGTGTGTTGTCACATCACACTAATGACTTTATAGGAAATGTATTAATTTTTGTTATTAAATTTTTAAATAAATTTTGTTATTAAATTTAGTTTTTCCCCAACGTATTTGGCCGGAGACTTTTATTCATGTGACATAGGGAATTAGCATTTTGCTTAAGGTGCTTTGAAGTACTTCTGTTCTAGGATAATTTAAATGTAACAGGAATTAGGAAGTGACACAGTAATGACCATCGAGAGCCTGATTACTAAATGCAGCTAGGTGTAAATTAATCAAGATGTTAATTAAAATGGGGAGGTCCACCATACAATCCAACTATCCCTCTTCTGGGTATTTTCCCAGAAAAGAAAGAGAAAGAGAATCAGCACATTAAAGGGACACAGAAAAATCTATGTTCACAGCAGCTCAATTTACAATAGCTAAATTATAGAACCAACCCAGATGCCCCTCACTGGAAGAATGGACCCCCAAACACACATATACACAATGGAATTCTATTCAACAATTAGGAACAACAATATTGTGGTCTTTGAAGGTAAATGGATGGCAATGGAAGAAATCAAGCTGAGCGAAGTTAGCCAAATCCAGAGATTCAAAGGTTGAATGTTTTCCCTCCCTTGTGGAGGCTATTGCTAAACCCAGGCTTGGGTGAAAGGTTGTCAAATTCATGTATGAGACCCAGCAAAGGCATAGAAACACACAATCGAGGGGAACCATAGAGATGTTGGAAGGGGAGGGGAAAGAACATAGGCAGAGGGGAGGGGAGAGGGAGGGAGGATAGGATGAGATCTAGGGAGACAATAATGTATCACACTCTTTACTACCCCCACCCCAGAATACAAATAATACTTATGCAGTCATTTAATTATTCTGGAAAATTCACAATATAAACATTTATATCACCTGTAGGGGCAAAATACAGAAGTCAAGATACAGGTGTGGGTGTGTGGGTGATGTGGGGGTAATTCTGGTTTAAGAACAAATACATATCATATTGTTACTTTATATGCATTTATTAATGAACTCAATTCCTTAATAAAATATTAAAAAATTGAATGGGGAGAGAGAGAGAGAGAGTCAGTCTGTCTGAAATCTGAAGCATATATATATGAAGTTTAACAAAGTTTCCAGTCTCATTATTGGGAGGATGGTTTGATGTTAAAATAAAAGGAAAAAAGAGAAGAAATATATTTAAGAAAGGATTTACTCAAATTTACACATTATTAGACTGAAGTGTTAGTACAACACATATACAAGGTGTGTGTATGTGTGCATGTGCATGTGTATATATAAATATGGCAGAAATTTTGAATGTGGTTTGCCTTTAGAAAATAGAAGAGAAGATGTGGCCATCAAAAGGGATTTTGATCACATAGAAGAACAGTGAAACCCTAAGCATAAGTAAAACTGCAAAGAGTAAATGGATGGACAGAGAAAAGATGAAGGCCAAATAAAGCAAGTACAGAATCCTATATTGAGTTCATTTGTAAGTTAATGTGGCTTATAAATTGTGAGTGTGTGTGTACACATGCACATTCTTTTTTGAAATATTCTGAGCCATAAGAAATAATGGGAAGTTTAAATAAAAAGTCCATATTCAAATTTCACATTAATTTATATATTTTAATAAATGTACAACTAACTCACTAAGAAAAATGATAACACACTGAACACTTACTGTATATCATATATTATTTTAGGTGTTTCAGATATGTATTTGAAACAAACAAACAAACAAAAAACCCTTTTTACCTTCAGGGATATTACATTCAATGAAGTTTTTCTAGTATTTGACTTACTAAATTGTAGCAACCTCTGATTTATAATTTAAGCAGACATATTTTATTAAGAAAGTATTAGAACCATAGAACAAAAATGCAATACATCAATATTTATGAGATACAGTTGCAAGATACTGCATAAGATATTTGAATAAACTATACGGCATGCCTTTACAAAAACATAAATGTTTAATCTTATTGTCAAATATGTTGAAAAATAACAAGGATGATAGTAAGGGAGGAGAAGGCGAAATGTTGGAATTGAGATAAAGCAAGGTACATTCCAAACATTTATAAGTATGTCAATGTACACACTATAGTGTGAATATAAAAAGTGTTCTTCATAGGTATAAGAATTATGTCATTGTACTTGGGTATTTTAGGAAAAATATAGGACCCAGAAGAGAGACAAGGGAGCGGGGGATGAGAAGAGAGAGGTAGAGGGGTGCGGGGAGGGGGTTACTGCCAAACTGTATTGCTGTATTATGTGCATCTATAAATTTGTGACAACAAATCCCATCATTATGTACAACTATAACGTACTAATAAAATATATATAAAAAATCAAAATAAAAGAATAGTTTGTTATTTGTTTGAGCAGTGACTTGGTGGTTTAGGCTCTTGCCTGGCTTGTGCGAGGAAGCCATTTCAAATCTCAGCACCACGTACACAATAACATGTTGGAGCAACAAAAGCCACATTAAAAACTGAATAAAATTGATTTTCTCTTTCTCACTGTCCCTCTCTCTTAAAAAAACAAAAGAATAGTTTGTTACTATTTCTTAAAAATGGTATAAAATATTAGTAATTTCATGAGAAAGTCATGAAGATCACCCATAATTAAAATGGAAAAAAAAGATGAAATGTATATATGTATATATCTACTGAATTAAAAACATGAAGAAATGGGCTAAGCTTGAGGATGTGGAACTGCTGAACTCATATCAATGATCTTTATGATAGAAGTCAGAAACATGAAAAATGAGTTTTTAAAAAAGTCATCAAGCTTTTTCCATTGGAAAATTTTTTTTTTTTAAATAGAGATGGGCAGTGAGAAAGAGAGAGAGAGAGAAAGAGAGAAACAATTTTTATTTCATTTTCTCATGCCATTTTCGTTGCTCTGGTGCTGGGGTTTGAACTCGTGTACTCGTGCATACTGGGCAAGCACCGTAACTGCTGAGCCACTGCTCCAGCCCCTAGAAAATAATTTTTATAACAAGTGCAGACAATTGAGGTCTGAGAATGTAGACCCTCATTACATAACTGTCATATCTTTTCCTGTAATCTTAACACTTCTGTTCATGTTATTTAAGAAAGTCTTTGAAAAGACATGAATCCTTAGTGTTTTCAGTCAGGAAGTTAATATGAGACGACTTTCCCATATCCCTCTAAGTTTAATTTATATTCTTAATACATACTAAACGTAATGTATATTTATAATTAATATACTTCTAAAATTTACATTTATGAACGTGTTTATAAACATTCATAAAATACAAATGTTTGCATAGGTATAAATTCTATAAGTTTATATTAAAACTACAGCAATTTATGATGTAAATTGAGGTAAGGCATTAAAAAATAAAAAATAACTTTAAATAGATGAAAATTCTAATCCTTGTTTATTTAATAAATAATAGTACTTTTGGAAGAAAAATCTATAGGTTTCTTTATCCGCTCATCATTTTATGATATGAACCACATATTCAAGGGCCTACCTGAAAGTCACACTGCTCCGTCAGGACCATCTTCCTTGCCAGGAGATGGCACTAATGCACTTTGTTCCTTAGTCCAGAGAGCTCATCTATAAACCGAAGGTTACCTCAGGAATGTGTTATTCAGTACTCTGTGGATTAGGCATTGTGTTTGGTTCTACTCCACATCCTTCAAATATTTATGCTGCATGCTAAAATTACTTATCCCAATATGTCTATATTAAAAACTCAATTTGTTTTACTTCAGTAGTATAATATATGCCTTAACAAAATGACCTGTTCATTTTGCAATTTAATAAATGGTCTAGTCCTAAAAGGAAGAAAAGGGAAAAGATTTATGTATGAAAAATCCAGAGGTCATCAGGATTAAAAATAATAACAAACTGTAAAGGATACCAGTGGAGACCATATTCAACATAATTTAAATGGAGACAATGGGAGAACTGTGACTATTAATTTCCTTGATAATTTGTTTAATACTTGCAGTGTTAGTAGATACATTGTTTTTTGCTTCTTTAGAAAAATTTTGACTTTTTACAACCAGTATATTAAGAAATAATCTTATTCAAGGATTCATTATTTAACATGTTCATTTTAAATTAAATAATTGAAAAAAATGTTTATTCTAGTTTGTTATTGTGGGAAATAATATAGATTTTGCTTGCCAAATCATCATGAAAATTGGATACATATTTATGAATTACTGAAAGAAATGTTAGTGTGTTATATGTTCTGATCTAGGCATCATGATGCCTTCTGGGAATATGCAGAAGAAACAGTTAACTCTCTGCCTTTAAGTAGCTACAGTTGCCTGTGGGATCTCCCAGTTCTACTTCTTCTAAGAAACTTAGTATGGTCAGTTTTTAAAATTGTTACCTATTTCAGTGGATGTATGGTATCTACTGATTTTAATTTGTATTTTTTCTTTTTTAATAGTTTGGTTTCTTAACTGAGTTTTGTGAATTTCTTTCTCTTTTTTTTTTTCTACATTCATATCTTTGGTCAGTATCTTTTATGGGATTTATTACTTGCAAATAATCCTTCCTGGAGTGTGTTTTAAAAAACAAGTTTTTAATTTTGATGAAGTTCAGATTATTTCTTTTTTCTGTGATATGATTTTTGGTGCCACATCTAAGAAATCTTGATCTAATCCAAAGAATAAAAAAATTTACCCATGTTTTTAATCTAGAAATTATGGAGTTTTAAATTTTGTGTTTAATTATATCACACATTTTGAATTAGCTTTTTAATTACTATGTATGGCAAGATTCGGATAGACATTCATATTTTTTGCATTGGTAACCAATTGTTCTTTCCCATTTGTTGGAAAAACTCTTCTTCACTGAATTACCTTTACACATTTGTCAAAACCAATTTGCCTATATATGTATGGGGCTATCTGGGTTTTTTCCTTTTCTGTTGATCTATTTGTCTATGTCAATAACAGTGCAAGTATGAATATGGTATAAAGAATCCTGTTATTATGTATATTACAATGTGTCAAAAAAATCTTCTTGATCTATAGATAGTGTATTGTCCCAACTTTGTTTATCTTTAAAATTGTTTGGAATATTCTAATTCATATGCATTTCTTTATCAATTTCAGAATCAGTTTCTCAATTTCTATCAATCAACCAACCAACAAACAAATGTTTCCATGATTTTATGATTGGATTGATGCCATAGATCTATTTGGGGGAGAATTTACATCCTAACAATGTTAAGCCTTGTGATCTATGAACATGCTTATTGTCACTTTTATTTAATGTCTCTCAGCAGTACGTTTTAGTTTTCAGTATGCAAATCTTACACATCTTTTGTTAGGTTTATTTCTGTTTTTATTTATGTTTTGATGCTATTATAAAATTTATCTGATAAATTTTTAATTTCTGATTTTTATTTATTTATTTTTTGCTAGTATATGGAAAGACAACTTGTCAAAGCAAAATTAGCATGAGATATTTTTAGACAGGCAAGGCAGACTTTCCTTAATACTATTACAATAAGAGAGGCCAGAACGCATGCTGAGCTCATGTCCCCTGAAACAAAGGGCTAAAGAGATGTAAGAACCAGAGTGGGAGAATTATAGGCCACCTGTGTTTGCTAATTGGGCTTGCCCAGAGGAAAAGTAACCTTTCTTCTGTTTTCATAACAGAAGGTGGTTTTACAACTTGGTGTGAATTGGGAGAGATGATCCTTAATGATTACAAAATGAACAGGCCCTCAAGTTCTTAAAAAACACATTCCTGTGTTGTCAAACTGGTAAGAGGCCTTTTAAAAAACTTAATACCTTAAAGAGGCAGAGAAAGAATTTACAAGTTTTCTAAAGAAAATGCTTTAAGAAAAAGGAGATCAGGGAGAGGCCTGTACCTAGCAGATTGTTGTTCAAAGTCCAGTCAAGCTGAGGGAGCTTTAAGGCCCTCTTGACTCTATATTGATGTGTGATCCTGAAATATTGGTAAATTTACTTATTACTTTTAGGAACTTTGTTTTGGGTAGATTTCCTAGTATAGACAACCATGACATGTATGAAGATTGTTTTAAATTTTCATGACTAGAGATAATCAATTTTATTGTTCCTTTTAAAGAAACAGATTTTTAGCTTTGTTCTTAATTGTGTGTGTGTGTGTGTTTTCTTCCTGTTATGTCTTTTGTTAGGCCGGCTGGGGGCAGGGCTTAAGCCATCATGGCCACCAGTCATGGTGACAGGCTGGGGGTGTGGCTTCAGCTACCTCGCTGAAGCTGGCTAAGGGACAGGGCAAAGGGCAGCTTGCCCATAAAGAACAGCCAATCAAGACACTGGCAGACAAGCTCCAGTGGATTGATGGACCCACCAGCCAATCTCTGAAAGACCAACCCTGTCACCAACTCCTCCCATTTAACCAATAAAACCTACTGCTTGGTGAAGGTCCAGGCCATTTTCTCCTACATGCCACATCCTTTCCCCTTCCTCGGTCATCATTTCCCCTGCTTGCCCTGGCGTTGTAGTGATTTTTTCCCTAGACACATTTTTCCATTAAAGGGTTTTGCTCAGCTGTTCCTAAGTCTGGCTACCTCTTTGAGCACCCGTGCCTGGATTTACACTCATGGTTTCTGATTTTACATCTTTCACTGCTTACTTTGGGATTATATTTCCTTTTAAAGTTTCTTAAGGTGGAAAATAGCTTCATGATTTTGAAATTTTTCTTTCTTTTTTTGTTATGGATATTTAATTCTATACATTTTCTTCTATTTGCTTCAGTGGCTTCTCACTATCTTTTTTTTAAGAGAGAGAGGGAGAGAGAGAAAGAGAGAATCAATTTTATTTAGTTTTTCATGTGGCTTTTATTGCTCCAACACTTTGTTGTGTGTGTGGTGCTGGGGTTCAAATAAGCATCCTCACACATGCCAGGCAAGTGCCGTAACTGCTGAGCCACCACTCCAGCATCTTCTCACAACATTTTAAAATATAATTTTGAATATTTTCCCTTTTATATATCATGTTTCTTAATTGTTTTATGCTAATTGCATATCTAGATTCTTTTGGCTTTTTATTATAAGCTTTATTATGTCTATTTTCTCTCATGTGCATATACATGCAAAATCTCTGTGTCTCAGTCTCTGTCTTTTTTATTTTTCTTTAATTGCTTTGACCTGAAACTCTGGTAAATTATTGAATGGTGGAAAGCAGGAATCCTTATTTTATTTTGGACATTGTAAAAATGCTTCCAAAAATCATAAAATCATAATTAACTTGCGCTCTCTCTCTCTCTCTCTCTCTCTCTCTATACACACACACACACACACACACACACACACACACACATGCTTATTTATCAATTATTATTGGGTATTATACTTTAACTGTTAGTTTGGCTTACATTAATAGAATTTTCTGTTACTGTCTCACCTTTTAATTCTTGGAAAATGATCAATTGACCAAAATATTTTATTTCTATACAGCGTTTCAAGGGTTTTATTTTTGTTGTTGTTTTTGTTTTTGGTTCTCTGTATCTAAGCTCCTCTCTGAAGCCAAGCTACAATTTTAGAATCTATCTAGTCCTTGAAATATTTTTTCCATCAAGATAATAACCCTTGGAATTGGAGGGGATTATTTTACTCTTATTCTTTCAAAGGGTTTGTATACCATATGTATAATATGTTCTTATGTTTAGAAATGAGAGTTTATGATTTTGGCTTTGTTGAAGGAAGGTATTTTAAAATACTAAGTGAGTATGCAATTTCTTATAAGGTATTAATTATTAAGATTTTTTTCTTTTTGAAATTTCATCTTGGTTTTCAAAGAAATTGGCTTATATATACACAGGGCATTCTCTTCTAATTTTTAAAATCTTTTTTATTTATTTTTAATTTTCTATAGGTGCATTATAGTTGTATGTAATGAAGGGATTTGCTTTTATACATTAATGCATGCACATACTACAACAATATATTTTAGCTCAGTTCCTTCCTCAGAACATCCCCCATCCCCATCTCACTCTCCCTGGTCCATTTCCTCTACTTATCTCCCTTTGACTGTATATTTTTTTCACTATTCCAATTTTTAATAATTGTGTGGGAAGTATTTAGTATCACAGAGGAGCAAAATATACTATATAATATTTATGCTTCGCTATTCCTTTCTCCCTTTTCCTCCCTTTCTTCCTCTCCTCTCTTATTCTTTTTCCTTTACTCTACTAGGCTTCCTTTAGTCTATCAGTTAATGTGTATTTGGTGGAACTGTATATAATCTTGTCCTTCCCTCCCCATTTCCTTTATTTTACTCTACCTTCCACACATGACAGAAAACATTCAACTTTTGAGTTTCTGTGTTTGGCTAAATTCACTTAGAATGATTTTCTCCATTTCCATCCATTTACCAGCAAAGGTCATAATTGACTTTACATGTGACTTGATCTTCCTCCCTTGTAGCTTTTAAAATTCTTTCCTTGTTTTCTCTGTTATACATTTTAAATATGATGTGTCTCAGTGAATTTCTCATTTAGTTAGATCTATTTGGGTTACTGCACACCTCCTGAATGTGCAAGTCTATCTCATTTCTGATATGGAAGAAGTTTTCTGTAACTATCGCATTGAAAGTGTACTTTCTGCCTTTAGTTTATATCTCTCTGTTCTCTTTTATCCAAATGATTCTCACATTTGGTCTTTAATATTGTTCCATAGTGCTTGCATATTTTAGTCATGTTCTACAAGTACCCACCCACCATTATTGCCTTCTGTTACTCAAGATCATTTAGTCTGTCTTCAGTGCCTGAACTTCTTTCTTCAAGTGCTGAGATTCTATTTTCTACAGAATCTAATCTGTTAGTGATGCCTTCAAATTAGTTTTTTATTTGGTTGATTGTGTCTTTCATTTAATTATATGAGTTCTGTTTTGTTTCTGTATACTACTTCAATTTCTTTGTTAAAGTGGCCTTTCATCTCCTGTAATTGCTCTCCTAAATCCTTCTTTAAATTTTCTTTTAATTCTTTGATTTGTTAATCAAATTATTATAAACTTGCTCTTGGTTTACATCCACCCCACTATCAGTGGGCTCCTTTGTTGGGGATTGTAGATTTGGAGGAGAGATTTGTTAGCCTGTTTTCTCATTTTCACAAAATTTTCTTCTTGTACATTAATTTATTCCCCTTCCTTTAATTTTGTATACTACCTTTCATGTGCAATTATATTGTTGCTTCTGAGGTTTCTCTTTGGATTTGATGTATGGGTCAGTGTCAGGGGTGGACCCTGAATTCCCTCTCTGGTTGGTCCTCCTTAGGTCCTTGTTGATGGTTTGGGGCTTTGATCCACTCCCTTCTTTTGGTTTGGAGTACTGTTAAATTGACTTAAGCAGCAGAATCCCTAACCTGTGAATGTTTAGTGCCCCTGCAGATTCACAGCACTTCTTGAATTATGGGGATAATTCTATAGCAACGGCCACTGCAAACAATATACAACATTAAACTGGATACTTAGTTCCTACTGGTGATTACTACAATGTTGATTGTCACCTATGACAGAAATGGTAGGGACATCAACTGCCCTCAGCAAGAACAATATGTAACTACCATCTATATATGGCTTAAAAGTAGACTACAGGTATCAACTTTGGCATCTACAGCATTAGTGCTTACAATGGCATTAATGGTGGAGGCTCAAGTTGTATAAACTAATGAGTGCTAGAGGGTGGTAAAGAGTACAGATAATTAAGAGAAAAAGAACCGTAAAAAGAACCGTAGAGAGGAGCTTATTGTTTCAGAGCATTAACAAAGAGAAAGTAGAAGAGTTGTAGGATGTGATGTTTTAAGTAGAGGGTAAAAAAAATAGATGTAACAAAGTAAATAAAGGGTAAAAAGGAGAACAATAGAATTTGGTGGTTACTAGAAGGAAGGATAGAGTGAGAAACAGGATAATCATAGAAATGAGAGATGATACAAAACAAAAGCAAAATATTTTGATTAAAAAAAATCCAACCCTCCTAAGGCAGAGCAAGGAAAAAATGCTAAAATAAAGAGAGAAAGGGAAAAAAAGGAAGCAAATATATACATACTTGAACCTATCAGTGCTGAAAGAACACACACAAAAACAAACAAATAAGCAAACAAACAAAAAAATGAAGAAAAGGAAACCAAAGGGACGGTCCTCTTAATTAAAAGCTGAGATTATTTCCACTGAGGTGGTCAAAATGGACCATGGGAGTAGATGGTCACTGTGGGCTGGAGTTTTGTCTGTACAGTCTGGATCCCAGATCGAAGCACTCCCCTGGTGAGGCTGCTTCTGTGTTCCAAGAATGGAGGTCAAGGTGTCTGGGCTCCGGTCTAATCAGGCCTCAGGGCGTTTGCTGGGCAGTGACTGTTCTGGAGAGGTTAATGCCCCAAGAGCTTGGCTTTCACCTGTTTGGAAACCAGAAACCCAGGAATCCTCCCAGGATTCTTGTTATGCTGTAGGGGTTGCAGTCTCTTACTGCCACTGCTGCCTGCAAACACAGCCTTTCTCACTTCCTGGGCTTAGTTTATGAGTGCACTCCCACCCTGCTTTTCAGACTCCTGAACTACTTCAGCTGGTTACAGGATCCTCCACACCCAAAGGGGATGGTAGCAAGTTTGTCTTCCCTTTCAGTTTTACAACTTGAATCCCCTTTGGAAAAGTATGGTCCATGCCTGTTTTGTGCTTACTTTCCAAGATGCTCCCTAGCTCTCAGGGCAGGGTCAGATCTCCTGGCTCCTGCAGTTCCTGCCTCCTCAGGATGATGAGCCCAGCTCTCAGGTGCCAGTTTGGAAACACCTCGGATCCTTTGAGCACTAGTGCAGCCGCTGGGTTCATCCAAGGGCTGGGAGCCCTCCTGATCTCAGGGTTCTCTGTACCAGGTCTGTCCTTTGTGTACTTCTGCACTCTTCCCTCCCACTGTACTCAGCCTGTGGCACTACCACTACATGGCAGTCCTTGCAGCCACAAGCCGCCTTACCCCAATGTTATTTTTCTTCCTTGATTAATGTAGTCAAAACTCTGAGTCTCTAATATTCTGTTTGTCTAGTACTGAGTTTTAGTGAAGTTTGCCCTTCACCCACCTTTCAGAAAGGCAGTAGTCTCGCTGCTGGCTTCCAGTGTCAGAGAGCGAGTACAAATGCTGCCTTCCCGCAGCACGCTGTCTCTCTCCAGGCATTCTCTGAATTCTTATTTCAATATGGTAAATGTAATTTATCATTCCTATATACGTGTATAGTACCTTTATTTAATTTTGTTTTGATTCCACTCCTTCTTAATTTGCTAACTTCTTTTTAATATATTCTGTAATATTTTCTCATGATAAACTCTGTTAATTTTGTTTGTTTGAAAATGTTTTTATTTTGTCCTGAAACCTGAATGATTGAGTAGAGAAAGATAGCATTAAGTAAACAATGGAAACATTCAAATTCTAAGGTGCTCTGTGGAGATTAACTTCTGGTTATTGAAATGAATAATGAAGGAAAAGGTTAACTCCTATTTTATTTTTTGAAGTTTATTTAAAAAATTTTAACTTATTTATTTTTTTCTTATAACTTTTTCTTTTTTTTTTATTTTTTTTTATTTTTTGAACAACCTTACATGATTTTAACAAAATAATATAAAATGTGTATAAAATGTGTAAATATTAAAATAAATTTGTTACTTTCAAATTAAAAAAAAATTTTAACTGATACATAATCAAAATGTATGTATTAATTAAGTTACATGATATTTTGATACCTGTACACATGGTACAGTATTTAAATCAGGTTAAATATACCTGTCTCCTCAAACAATTTTTATTTCTTCATGGTGAAAACATTCAAAATCCTTTCTTTTACCTTTTTGAAATAGACGGTACATAATTTGTTATGTGTAATCACCATACCAAAAAGAGCAAATCAACACTTTGTATTCCTATCTATCTGTAACTTAGTAGGGGTTGATCAGCCTTTCCTTATCCCCCTCCTCCCTTCTCCCTCTAGCCTCTGGTAACCAGCATTCTTCTCCCAGCTTCTGTGAGATCAACTTTGTCAGATGTCACCTGGTTATATAATTATTCTTGTGTTTCTTCTCATAAGGTGGCTGCTAACACAAGTACACTTTTCACGCTTTTGAGAGTAAAAGGTGTATGATAAATAACATTCTTGGGGTAATAGCTATAACATGGGAACATCCTTATGAAACAAGATCACCCAGATTTTACTACATTTTTTATATATAATATTTCCTTGTTTGACTATTTAATCAGATTTGTTGAGTGCATTTTTAAAGAGGGTAAACTGGTCAGTATATATGTTTTATCTCATGTTTCTTGATATTAGCTAGTGTCAATATTGGGTTGTATAAACCCAATGTTGTATGTATGTATCAGGTACTTTGAACTCTACCTCTGCACGTTTGTCAAGATTTATTATATGCTGAAGCCTCTGAATTCGTTGTTCAGTGGTAGAGCACTTGCCTGACAAAGACCTGGGTTCAAACCCCAGCACCATATACACAATTGTGTGTCAAAAACAAAAACCGGACAATAAATATATAAAATTCTCTCTCTCTCTCTCTCTCTCTCTTTGACTCTCTTTTTTCTCTTAAAATATTCTTTGAAGAATGCCTAGGAAAAAACATGTTTATCTTATATTGTCCAGTGAAGTTATAGAATTTTTGTGAACTCTTAACATATATTTCAATTAAAAACCAAGTTATTAGTCTTTGAATTAATAAAATATCTAATTCAATGAATTTCTTCATAAAAATTACTTTAGCATTGCAAAAAATTTCTAAATAATTTTATGAATAAGTGTATAAAAGGATTCAAATAGATGGGTGAAGGGAGGATACATGTGATATGTACCTTGAAGCCTGTGATTTACTCAATCATTTTTTTGATGCATAGTTACCTGGAGACAACTGACTAAATAAGTCTCTTTTTTGTTAATTCATTTCATTTTTATGGTGTTCTTATAAAACTGATATACTATACAGATGAGATTGAGAATATTCTATAAAAACATAGTAAAATCTGCAGTTAAAACCTTTTTTACTTACAATATTTACTGATTATAATTTTTCACAATCCTATGATTTAGAAATTGTGTAAAGATCTTCTTTTCATTGGTATAAAGCAAACCTTAAAGGATATTAAATTTTCATAATTGTAACAATAGTATTATTCTTATATCTATTTTAAAAATTTCTTTTTAAACCCTGAAAATTAAATGGTGATTTCTGGTGATCTTTATTCTTCCTGTATGCATCATTTTCATTGAGGATTAAGTTAACAATGACAAATTACTTATTAAAGGACTTTGTTGAAATTAGTGCTAGTTGTATATGAATAACAGCTGCCAGACCAAGTACAAAGCTTAATCAGTATATTAATCAGTATATACAGTTTGCAAATTGTATTCATGAATTCATAAGCATTAATGACAAGTAGAATTTTTGCAAAGCGATTGTTTCATTGTTAAAACAGCTCTTTAACTATTATACCAATTCCTGCAGGCACAACTTTGATATAAAGTTGATTAAAATATATTTTTACTTAAATGTTTGGATACATGTTTTTGAAATGGATTTTTAGTCCTGGGAATTGCA
>PVKS010031973.1:0-22972 GCA_004027875.1 Aplodontia rufa
CCTCCCCCCCTCCCCATCCCCCTCCCTGCACCTCCAAGTATCCTAGAGAGCCATCCCCCTATTACTCTGAAATTCATTCAATCTGAGGTTTTGTTAGGTCAGCCGTCTGCCCTACTGCTTCCCCATAAATTCTAGCATCAACAGATGAGAGAAACCATTCGGCCCTTGAGTCTCAGAGCTTGGGAGACTTCACTAAGCATAATTCCGTCCATCTCCATCCATTTGATTTCAAAAGACAGAATATCGTCTTCTCTAATGGCCGAGTAGTATTCCATAGTATATATGTACCAAAGCTTTTGTACCCACTCGTCAAGTGAGGGCTTAGGCAACTTTGTTAAGCATTACTTACAAAGCAATAACCAGGGGCTGGAGGGGTGGCTCAGTGGTTGAGCACTTGCTTGGCATGCACGAGGACCCAGGTGCAATCCCCAGCACCACATACACAACTAAATGGAGGGGGAGAAAAGATGGGAAAAAAGAAAAGAAAGCAATAATCATAAAAGAAAAGAAAATATAAGTCAACTTATCCAAATTTGGAACCTCTGCTGATCCAAAGACACCTTTAAAACACATACAGATCATATTGTTCCTTTATATGCATTTATGATTGTACAATAACTCAAATCCTTCATGAAAAAAGATACCTTTAGGGGCTGGAGCGGTGGCTCAGCGGTTTCAGCGCTTGACTGGCAAGCACGAGAACCCGGGTTCAAACCCCAGCACCACGTACACAACAAAGTGTTAGAGCAACTAAGGCCATGTGAAAAACTAAATAAAGTTCTTTCTCTCTTTCTCTCTCTCACTGTCCCTCTCTCTAAAAAAAAAAAAAAAGCCTTTTAAAAAAAAAAAGATACCTTTAAGAAAATATATATGCAATTCTCAGACTAAGAATAAAGATTTCACAAAACATGTATCTGTCAAATAGCCACTATTCCTAATGTATTTTTTAAAAACACTACTACAACTCAATAATTTAATTTTTTAATCAATTTTTATTTAGTTTTTCATGTAGTTTTGTTGCATACATGGTGCTGGGGTTTGAACCGGTGTCTTCACACATATGAGGCAAGCACTGTAACCACTGAGCCACCACTCCATCCCCAACTTAATATATGTTTAAAAGATCAGTCCATTGAAAGGTGGGTAAAAGATTAAACAACCATTTCATGATGGAAAATATGTGAATGTATGCACATGAAAAAGTGCAGGGCTGGAGCGGTGGCTCAGTGGTTTCAGTGCTTGCCTGGCATGCACAAGTACATGAGTTCAAACCCCAGCACCACATACACAATGAAGTGTCAGAGCAATGAAAACCACGTGGAAAACTAAATAAAATTGTTTCTCTTTCTCTTTCTCTCTCTCTCTCACTGTCCCTCTCTCTCTTTAAAAAAAAATAGTGCTTAACATCATTCATTAATCATCAGGGATAAGTAAATTAAAATAACTACGAGATAGCTCTACATATTTACAAATGGCTGGTTTTTTTCAAAAGAGAGAGAGAAAAAAAATCAACTTTATTTATTTTTTCATCTGGCCAGCGTTTCTCTGACACTTAGTTGTGTATGTGGTGCTGGGGTTCAAATCCAGGTGCTCACACATGTCAGGCAAGTGCCACAACCACTAAGCCCCCAAATGGCTATGTTTAATCACTAACAATGATTAGTGATAAGAATGTAATATAACAGACTCGCATGTTGTTAAGGAGTGTGTAAAATGGTACAATCACTTTGGAGAAAAAAAATCTGTTAGTGTTTAAAAAGCTCAACATAAATCTGCACTATGATCCACAGTCCTATTCCTAGGTTATTTATTCAAGAGAAGAGGAAAATATAAGTTTAAAAAAAGAATTGTACACAAATGTTCATGGCAGCTTTGTCCAGAATGATAAAAAGCCAAAAAACAGCTCCGAAGAATGGTGAAAGACACTGTGGTATGTGTACAAAATGGAATACTACTGAGGAATTAAAAAGCACAAACAGCAATAGCATAAATCTCAAAAGCATACAACTTGAAAGAACCTTACTAAATAGCATACATACTATATTATTTCATTTAACAAACCCAGATGCTTAAGCATGCCTTATTGTTGGAAGGATGTGCTCAGCATCCCCCAACACACATTCCCTCTCCCAGCCTCTGATTTTGCCTCATATCTAAGGAGGGAGATTTTTGCTGTGTGCCAGGTGCCAGGACACTAAGCTAGTGCATGGCCTAAAGAGCTGGAACAGGGGCTGGAGCAGTGGCTCTGCAGTTACAGCGCTTGCCTGGCATGCACAAGTACACAAGTTCAAAGCCAGCACCACGTACACAACGAAGTTTCAGAGGAGTGAAAGCCACATGAAAAACTAAATAAAATTGATTCTCTCTCTCTCTCTCTCTCTCTCTCTCTCTCGGGAGAGAGAGCTGGAACTTAGGGTAGAGGTGAGGATGTCTTTCTCTTCTTTTTTTTTTTTTAAAGAGAGAGGGACAGTGATAGAGACAGAGAAAGAGAGGAACAACTTTATTGAGTTTTTCACATGGCCTTAGTTGCTTCAACACTCAGTTGTGTACATGATGCTGGGGTTTGAACCCGGGTCCTCATGCTTGCCAGGCAAGCACTGAAACCGCTGAGCCACCGCTCCAGCTCCATGTCTTTCTCTTCTTGAAAACCTACTTTCAAGTGGCTGAAGAAGAGGGCTGAGGCTGCTCCTGCTTGGGCAACTTGCTGGTCCCTCTGACACCGTCATTCTCAAGAGGTTGGGACAATGGGCTGGCTGGAGGCTACCAATCACAGCAAGCCTGGGGCATGGATGAAGCCCACTGTTCTTCCACTTAGAAGGAGCTTCTGCTCCGGCCTTCCTTCATAACAGCCTCCATTTAATTCCTGCCTCTCCCCAGCAGAGCATGGAGCAGGCCCAGACAGCTCCTTTGTTAGCATCATCAGAGTACGGGCACAAGAACTGTTTGACTTAGTCTTTATTAATGTAGTGTACGTTATACTTTTCTCTTTATCTCCAAGCTCCCAAACCAGAAGGTAAGTCTTCTTCAAGAAAAAAATGATTCATAACTCTTGTTAAAGATAATCGGGCAAACTTGATTCAAAGGGGCATGGACGGGGATAGGGACAAAAATCTGTCAATCACTGCAACAGAACTCTTGCTGAAGGCAGGCCAGGTGATGAGATACCGAGGGCTGGGACCTTCTCTATACTGACTAAGCAGGATTCTTGTTCAAACTGGCTTGTACAGGACAGAGAGGGAGGCCCAAGGTCAAACAGGACTCAGAGGAGCCCAACAGAGTGCTGGTGGAAGAAGACAGGAAGAAGACAGCCTGTGTCAGAATAAAGAGGCTAAAAGCCCTGCAGCCAGGAGACAGAAGAGTTGGGGCTGCAGGCTGGCCAGGGGACCCCTCCCTCCTGAGGCACCCCACCAAGTGGCCCAGCACAGGCTGTGGGGCTTTAAGTCTTGGCCCTGCCCAGCGTCCTTGGGCCTCAGTCTCCCCGTAGGTGAAGATGAGGAGACTTCACCTTACCCCTGGCAGAAGGGCCATGGGGGTTACAGAGCCTGTGTGTGAACTTGGGGCTCTAACTACTGATGCCTGCCTTCTAGAAGGTCCCAACTTGAGTGTTTCCTAAAGAACAAGAGCAACTCTCTTTCTTTGGTGACCTCTACATTTACATATAAATTGCTACCTAATGGCTGTGCCCTCCTTTATCTGAGCTCCAGATTCTAATGAGCTGGAGAAATGTCCTGAAACTGGGAGTGATGAAACTTCCAGGCTAAGGAAGGCAGAGACGTGGTCCCCGCCTGCTGTGCCGTGGGGAAGGCAAGGGGAGGGGGACACGATGCCCCATGCCCACTGGGACACATGCCCAATGTCTCAAAGGGGAAGAAAGCACTTTGCAACAGCTTAAGGAACGGTGGAAAATCAACCATGAAAGAATGTGAAATCCACTACACAATCTGCAAAAAGTGGGTGATAATTCTATTTGTTCTGCCTGGTGTACAAGTCGCAAATACTTCATCCAGACAGAAACTAAAAATGAAGACAAGCCGGGAGCGCCATCTGGGGTACGATCTGTCACTAGCCTTAGCTGCACAAATCCAGAGATCTCTGCAGACACTTGGGGTGGGAGAGATGTCATCAAGCACCTTCCCCCAGGGCTGGGGATGTAGCTCAGTGGTACAGCGCTCGCCCAGCATGTGCGAGGCCTTGGGTTCCATTCCCAGCACCTCAGAAAACTAAAATCAAAAAAGCCTATGGCAAGCATATAAAGTATCTTCCCTCCATTTCCCTTCAGTACACAACACACACACACACACACACACACACATACACACACACATACACACACATGCACACACATACGCGCACACACATAAACACACACATACACACATACACACACATACACATACACACATACACACACACACACATGCACACATGCACACACATACGCACACACATACATGCGCACACATACACACATACATACATGCACACACATACGCACACACATACACACATATGCACACGCATACACACATACACACACATACACACACATACACACATACATACACACATACACGCACACACATACACACACATACAGACACAGACATACATACATACACGCACACACATATACACATATGCACACACATACACACATGCACACATACACATACATACACATACACACGCATACACGCACACATGCACACATACACACACAATACACACACATGCACACACATGCACACATACACACACAATACACACACATACACACACACATACACACGTGCATGTGCAAACACACATGCACGCACTGAGGGCCAGGCCCCACTCAAACCCGTGAAGTAGAGATTACCATTTTAAAGGCTGAAGAAACATAAGACCTACCCACCTAAGTGGCAGACTTTGCATCCAAGCCCAGGCCTCTGCCTCTAAGACCCAGATACATCATATTACCACCGAGGTGTTTTCACCAAAACCAAAATTCTTAACTGAGGCCCATGAATAGAATTCAGGAGGTTCACGGATTAAAAGAAAACATTTTTATTTTCTCCTACTTCTAAATGAAATTTAGTCATTACTAACAACAAACCAGTACCTGTGACTTTGGCACTATCAGAAATCATAGACTTTAGTCAAGTGGGGTGGTACACACCTGGAATTCCAACAACTCAGGAGGCTGAGGAAAGAGGATTGCAAGTTCAAAGCCAACCTCAGCAACTTAGTGAGGCCCTGTTTCACAATAAAAAATAAGAAAGGGTGGAGATGTGGCTCAGTGGTTAAGCGTCCCTGGGTTCAATCCCTAGTACCAAAAAACGAAACAAAACAAAAAACATAAATCAAAGACTTTGGCCAGCTGAGGAGGCACATACCTGTAATTCTAATGACTTGAGAGGCTGAGGCAGGAAGATCTCAAGTTTGAGGCCAGACTCAGCAACTTAGACTCTGTTTCAAAATAAATAAGAAGTTCTGGGGATGTAGCTCAGTGGTAAAGATCCCTGGAATCAAAAGAAAAGAAAAAGATGAAGGAGAAGAAGGAAGAGAAGGAGGAGGAGGAGGAGGAGGAGGAGACGGAGCGGAATCACAGACTTCACTATCATTTTACAGTAGTTGTTGATGTCTCAGAACGTCATTTACGTTCATCACCATCTCAGAACGTCAGGAGTTATTAGACTGACAATGGGATCTTATCATTTAATGCATTAATAAAGAAGCACTGTGGCAGCCAGTGGCTCCTGGAAAACAGAGCTCCACTGAGCTTTTGCCAATTCCCCTGGTGTAAACACTCTTACCACTGCCAATTTCCATGATTCCTGTATTAACAACTTCTTTGCAAATTTCTGAAAATTTAGCAATCGGTATCTTGGGAAGCAGTAAAGATAGCTGAAAGCCACCAGTGACACAGGAGAGGATTTTCCTGGGCCTGTATATGTGCCCATGAGCACCTCTCTTCCCTGAAACTCCTGCAGCCTTCAGTGTAATAATACTAGTGACAATAACAGATTTTAAATATGTACTATATTAAATCCTTACTCTAGGCATAATCACAAGCCTTTAACATGACCTGTCTCATTTAAACTACCAACCTTCATCTAAGCAGATATTATTGGAGTTGTTCTCCAAGAGGCGGAAGGTAGAGAGGAGGAGGATGTGGTCTTGACCCCTAGAAACATTTGGTAAAGTCTGAAGTCACGTTTGTCATAACTGGGTTTGCTGCTGGCATCTAGTGGGTGGATGCTGTTAAGCATCTTTCAATACACAGGACACTTTCACTACCCAACAATGAAGTATCCAGACCAACATGCATAACTACTAAAAAGAACCAACTTAAAAAAAAAAAAAAAAAAGAATTATCCAGACCAAAACGGCAGTGCTGAGACTGAAAACCCCTGTATTACTGTTATTCCCCTTCTAAAGATGGGGAAACCACAGCCCAGAGAGTTCTTTGCCCAAGTTCACACTTTTTAAGACTAATTTCTAGCCCCAGACTTTCCCTCAGCAGATGTAGAGAAGTGCTTATCAAAAAGAAATCACCTGCCTGGGCTGGGCCTTGGCAGCTTGAGTCCAAGATTCAGGCCATGGAGGTTCAGGCAGTAAAGATTGGAGGATCCAACCTCAGCTGCTTCTAAGGGGTAAGAAGGAGATGTGGTCTCCAGAAGGGGTCTTCCAGATGGGCCGTTGGGCTGCCAGAAATTCATCTGAGACAATAAGGTGGCCAGGCACAGTGGTGCACACCTGTAATCCCAGCTACTCAGGAGCCTGAGGCAGGAGGATTGCAAGTTTGAGGCCAGCCTTAGCAATTTAGTAAAACCCTGTCTCAAAATAGAAAATTTTAAAAAGGGCTAGGGGTGTAGTTCAATAGTAGAGCACTTGCCTAGCATGTGTCAGGCCCTGGGTTAAATTCCCAGAGCTACAAAAAGAAAGCAAGAGCACACAAAAGAAAGAGAGAAAAAGAGAAAGACAATAGAACGGAAAGGAGAAGTGGGGCTCGTTCCTTCCACAAATATTTATTATGTGCCAATACCATTCTCAGTGCTGGTGATAGAGTAATAAACAGCAAAAATGGCTCTTGTCCTTGTGGCGTATACAGTGTGGTGGAGGCAACAGAAGAGGGAGGACATGGGTAAAATCATTCTAGATCATGATCAATGCCTCAAAGGATTTGAGGGAGGTGCTGTGATAGTTTCAGAGGGATCCTTTTGGGATAGGGTGGTCAGGGAAGGCTTCCCTAGGAGCTCACATCTGAAGAAGGAGAAGTCAGCCATGGGAAGAGAGAGGAAAGGGGACGTCAACTCCAAGGGACTGGCAGAGCAGGTGGGGGGGCTCTGCAGAGGAGAGTAGAGGTCAGCTGGCAAAGGCCATGCCATGTGGGGCTTCGTAGGACTATGCCCCACCCACCCATGTGTGCAAGGACTCAGAACAGGGACGGCACACAGTAAGCCCCAGGCTCTGAGTGCTGGGGGAAAGGCAGGGGGCTGTAGGTACCTAGACGGACTTGCGCCTCTACCCTGCTCCCCCACCCACTCCCTGAACCCAATCCTTCTGCTGACTCCAGATTCCCAGATGCTAAAGCACAGGATCAAAACCTGTACGTACGTAGGTGCATGTCCGTGTGTGTATCAAATAATTCAGTGGTTCCAGGGGAAATTCTCAGCTCCGAAGTCAACAGTGACACTGGGGAACCTGGCTCTGTCCTGAGAAGTCACTCTAAAAACTAGTTATTGGGGGGGCGGGGTTGGAGCAGTGGCTCGGTGGTTATGGCGCTTGCCCAGCATGCGCAAGTACATGGGTTCAAACCCCAACACCCCCTTACACAACTAAGTGTCAGAGCAACGAAAGCCATGTGAAAAACTCAATAAAAATGGATTCTCTCTGTCTCTCCCTCTCTCTCATGGTCCTTCTCTCTGTAAAAAAAACAAAAAAAAAAAAAAAAACAGTTACTGTTAGCTGCTGCCCACCTACACCCGATCCCGATCACAGCACTGTTCCACAGCAGTCGGATCGACTTTGCAGGATGGGCTAACAGGAAGTCTGCTCAGGGAAGCCCAGGATTCTAGAACAGGGTGGCTCGGCTCAGCACAGGGAGATTGAAGAGACAGAGAGGTCCAGAAGGGAAGAACGCACAGCAAGGGTGCAGTCTGGGCCCGCGACCCCGGGAAGCTTCGCTGTTCACACGTTAGCTGCCTGATCCTTCCAAACACCCACTTACCAGACTGTTTCCCTTTTACTTTCTTTCTTTCCTTTCTTTTTAGCCAGAGAGTCAAATTTTTATTTATTTTTTTCATCTGGTGTTTGTTTTTCCAACACTTGGTTATGTTTGTGGTGCTGGAGCTCAAACCCAGGTCCTCACACATGCCAGGCCAGTGCTCCAAACGCCAAGCCACCGCTCCAGTCCCGTTTCCCATTTTCTATTCAGGGACTTTATTAGACTCCATCAGGCCCAGGACAGGAATCCAGGTCTTTCTCTTACTCGCTGAAACCTTCACCTAAAGCTTGGATTTCACCACCAGTGATTCTAGAAGTTTCTTCATCCACTCAAAACTTAAATAAGTGAGCCAAGGAGCCAGCGGTTGCCCGAGACAAATATGGCCTCTGAGAGGAGAGAAAAATGGCCCTGAAACAGGAAGGAAATGCTGAAAAGAATTTGCCAGAACTCTCCAGAAATAACAGATGCCCAAGAGGGGAGCAAAGGTATTGAGAACTCAGAGACCCATTTCACTGTGCTAAGGCGATGTTTTTGAAACTGTCACAAAGAAACATCACTTTCCATCCCTAGAAATCACGATGTCCTGTGTGCCTTCTCCCCACCCCATTAAATTAAGGACATTTAACAAATAAAATAAAAATAAAAAATAAAAAAATAATTTAAGGACATTTATTACTTTTGGATGAGGGCAGTCATCAACCGAAATAAAGAGGCCATAGCTTAGTTTTTGAGTCTGTATAGAGACAGTCATCTTAAAAACTGGCCTGGAGGATCAGTGGCACACACCTGTAATCCCAGCTACTCAAATGGCCAAGGCAGGAGGATTGCTAGTCTGGCCAATTTAGCAAGGTCTTTTCTTGAAATAAAATAAAAAGGGCTGGGGATGTTGCTCAGTGGTAGAATGCCTCTGTCCAATCAACCAAAAGGAAAACTAATAACCACTGGCCTGGTTGCAGGGTGGAAGGCGGTTCTTAATTCCAAAGTCTTCCTTTTCCATGTCAAGGGAGGATATGAGCCTGGAGTTTCTTTTATAAGCAGTGGTGAGATGGGCTTCAGTGAGCTCAGAAGTGTTCATCCTACAAGAAGGTGAGCTTTTCCAAGCCCGAAGGTGGAACCAACAAGTAGGGAGATGTAGAGAAAAATGTGCCCAGGAGAAAGAGATTGGCTGAGTCTCTCAGGACCCTCCCTCAGCCCTGCTGCCCAGGTGGGAAAGTAATAAAATAGAAATGCCACTGGGTGCAATGGTGCACACCTGTAATCCTAGCGGCTCAGGAGGCTGAGGCAGGAGGATCACAAGTTCAAAGCCTCAGCAACTTAGCAAGACCCTATCTCAAAATAAAAAAATAAAAAGGGCTGGGGATGTCGCTCAGTCATTAAGTACCACTGGGTTCAATCTCCGGTACCGAAAAAGAAACAAAGAAAATAGAAATGGCAGTAGGTAAAGGGATAAGGAAAGATCAGAAGAAGGTTTGCTTCACTGAAGCTCTGACACTTCTTCAGAAGGGTATGCTAAGGAGCATGCATGGTGCACAGAAATAGTGGCATTGGGTTTTAATTGAAAAAAAAAAGCCTCAATGAGCTCTGTAAGAGTAAGAGCTGGGGCCGGAGCAGTGGCTCAGCGGTTACAGCACTTGCCTGGCATCTGCGACGATGCAAGTTCAAACCCCAGCACCACGTACACAACCAAGTCTTGGAGCAAAGAAAGCTACATAAAAATCTGAATAAAACTGATTCTCCTTCTCTCTAACTGTCCCTCTCTTTAAAAAAAAAAAAAATCAAGAATGGTACATTGAGGTGCGTTGATGCACACCTGCAATCCCAGCTATTTATTTTAATGCAATAATTTTTTAAATCAAAATGAATACCGAAAAAAAAAATCCAGGATGAACAAGATCAGTACTGCTGATTTTTCATTTTGCCTTGGACTTCAACATGGCTTGGCTCAGCAAAGTTACTGATCCTGTGCTGATTGAAACTTTTGATAGTTTGGTCATCATGGATTTTTTTGCATTTATTTATTTTCTTTTCAATGACGCACTTAGTCACCATTTAGTCACTGTGTTTTTGATACCCTGTTAAATTTTGCAGCAGAGATGAGGGCTTTATTCACCTCACCCAATCCCAGGAGGAGCCACCTGGGGAGAGGTGATCAAACAAAATTCAGTCTTGGAAACACACTGGATTTAATGAGAACCTGTTAAGTTCCTGGGCCGGAGTTGAGCTTCAGTCCCTGTTGTAGCAGACTCTGGGGGCACCTGGTTCACCCCCAGGCCTTGCCATTTCAGGGCACACCCACTGTCAATACCTGCCTTTCCTGACTCAGGACTTTCTTGGCTACCAAATGAGGTGCATTGGAAGTGCTGAGTAATTAACAGCCTGCAGCAACCTTCAACTCATGATCCAAAGGAGTCGCTGCGTAAACACCCCAACTCTCTCAGCCCTAAGATGGGATGGTTTTGAGATGCAATTTCAAGACTCATTTCCCAGAGTCCCCATGTGAGATTAAGCTCCAGTCGCCCACAATGTAACTGGCTTGATAATATACCTGTATGCTGGGTCCCTCCCCCATCCCATCCTCCTAACGATGTTTCTGGGGGAGCCTCCCAAATCTCCTGCGTGTATTTGTCTCAAGATTTACTTCCATGTCAACCCTAACCAAGACACACATGTGTCCTTCCCTTCTTTTTTTTTTTTTTTTAAGAAAGAAGGACAGTGTGAGAATCAGAGACAGAATCAATTTTTATTAAGTTTTTCACATGGCTTTCTTTGCTCTGACACTTAGTTGTATAAGTGGGTGCTGGGGTTTGAACCCGGGTACTTGCACATGCAGGGCAAGAGCCATAACTGCTGAGCCACCATGCCAGCCCCTGTCCTTCCCTTCTTAACCCTCTTCTCTGTGGAAGAAAATCTGCGCAGACTCGCGGAGGAAAGACCCCTGACTCTCAGTCCTCTCCTGGGAGGGAAGGAGGGGTGATTGCAACCAGCCCTGGGAGGTCGGGATCAGAAATGGGCTCAGCAACGTTTTTGTAATCTCTGCACCTTGAGTGGAAAAATAATTGGCAGACACCTTTCCTGGCCATTAATTCTTTACAGCCAATTCTGAGCCCTTGGGGTAAAAACTGATTGTCTGCAGTTACTGCCAGCCTGGCCCTGAATTCACAACAGGGAGCTTGGCTCCCCCACCCCACCCCTGCTTTACAGACTCCTCTCCTGGTGCCTTCCCCCCACCTCCTCCCAGAGCCTGCGAGAAGCCACGGAAGGCTGGTACTACAGACTGGAGAACACCAGAAATGGCCCTCAGTCCAGAGGAATTAAAGGTTAAAGGCCAGAATGTTTTCTCTCATTTGTGGAAGCTAGAATATAAGCAGAAACAGATTGTTAGATGGCTAACCTAACAATTAACTCAGCGTGTATGAACTCTTACATGATCATGGGGAACTGTGCTTAGGTTGCTGGGAGACGTAGGGAGGTGGGTAGGGAGGGGGGAAGGGAATAGGAAGGACATCAAGGTGACCAGAGGGAGGTAGTATGGGGGAATCTAAACTGAGGGGAACCTCTGACTTCCATGAGAAGTCCAATTAACTTGGGTCTTAAGTAAAGTGAAACATGGAACCATGGGGAACCCAAAGGGGGGAAACTATGGTCTGGCACCAGTATTGGCTTGGTCTGTCATTACACTGCTGTTCTTGATTGTTTGACGATGAACCCCTCCTAACTGTAAGACCATGTCTATCAAATAATAATAATAATAATAATAATAAAGTTAAAGGCCAACGATTAAAAATCATGGGAGGTGGTGGCTGCGTGCATTCCTGGATTTCCTTTTAGAAGAACTTTTTTTTTTGGAACTGGGGATTGAACCCAGAGCATACAAGGCAAGTGCTTTACCACTGAGTCACATCCCCAGCCCTAGAAAGTCTTTTCTCATCAGTCATACTTTTTGCCCACAATCTCATCCATACTCCTAACAAACATGTGTCAGTGGGTTTCTCATTATGCTCACATTATAAGTAAAGAGGTTTAGGGAGGGGAAAGGTCTTAACCCAGACCACACACAGAACACATTGATTGGTGGGGCTGGAGCAGTGGCTCAGCGTTTACAGCGCTTGCCTGGCATGCGCAAGAATGTGGGTTTGAACCCCAGCACCACGTACACAACGAAGAGTCAGAGCTGCAAAAGGCACATGAAAAACTAAATAAAATTGATTCTCTCCCCTTCTCTCTCTCTTCTTGCTGTCCTTCTGCCTTTAAAAAATAAGTAAATAAATAAAAGAAGAAGAATGAATTGATTAAGATTCCGAAGGTCGTTCTCTTGTCTGTCATCTGTCTTTTTTCCCTTTCAGTAAACACTTTCAGAGCACCTACTATGTGCCAGGCCCCATGCTCAGCCCAAAGGAGGACACAAGAATAAGTCACAAACATTTCTTCCACCTGGTGCAGTGGCGCATGCCTACAATTCCAGGAACTCAGGAGGAGGAAGCAGGAGGATCGTAAGTTCAAAGCAACTCAGCGAGGTCTCAAGCAATTTGGTAAGACCCTGTCTCAAAATAAAAAGGGCTGGAGATGTAGCTCAGTGGATAAGCACCCCAGGGTTCAATGCCTGGTTCCAAAAAAAAAGAAAAGAATGGGCTGGAGCAGTGGCTCAGTGCTTAACGGCGCTTGCCTGGGATGCATGAGTACACGGATTCAAACCCCAGCACCACGTAAACAATGAAGTGTCCGAGGAATGAAAGTCACATGAAAAACTAAATAAAAATTGCAAAAGAAGGTCTTGCTTATGGCGACTTTAATGCTACAAGGGCAGATTGGAGTAAGTGTAGCAGAGTCCATGTGGCCCATAAAGCTGAAGTGTTTAATGGCCGGCCCTTTGCAGAAAAGCTTTGCCACCTCCTGGTCCACACAGTGCCAGGTGCTGACGACCACTGTGCCAGTCAGCTTCTCACCACTGTGACAAAATCCCTGAGAAAATCAACTTGGAGGAGGAAGGACGTACTTTGGCTCACCATTTCAGAAGTTCCAGTCCACAGTCAGCAGGCTCCGTTGCTTCGGGTCTGAGGGAGGCAGAGCTCCCAGCAAAGCTACTGCCATGGCACCTGGGAAGCAGAGAAAAAAAGAAAGAAGGGGCAGAGAGAAGTTGTGCCCTCCAGGCCATGCCCCAGTGGCCTACTTCTGCCCCACCTCCTGCAGTGCCCACCAGCTCCCAGTAACGCCATCAAATTGTGCATCAGTCATTGGATCAAGGGACAGAGTCCCACCCCATTGGAGATCAAGCCTTCAGCTCCTAGTCTTTGGGGGACATTCCAGATCCAAACCACAGCATGCGCCATCTTAGCTACTCCACAACTGAATGCTGTAAGGCCTCCTACTGCTACACCCATTTTCTCAGAAACATGAGAGGACCACTCACATTGTTGGAAAGGTAAAACTCAGAACATTCCGAAGCCCTCCACCCTCCCCTTTAAGGTGCTCCTCCACGCCTCGAGTCACATCAAAACCATTGGTGGCCAATGTTTCAACTGGCATTAACTCTTGAAACAGCTCACAACACTCCATGAAGAGCAGGCCACTGGGCTATCTCCCTAGTCCTTCTAACCTCCGGCAAGAGTGTTTTATTAGTCAGAGTGGTGTAACTAGAACAAAATACCTGAGGTAGCTAACTTTATAAAGAGAAAAGCTGCATTAGTTCAAAGTAAAATATTGGGGACTGGGGTGGGATCAGACATGCTTCCATTATAATAATCCTCCCTGGAGAACTCCAGGCATCACGTGCAAACTACCCCGCCACTCCCTGGTGACTCTAAGGACATCACACTAAGCCCTACTTCCCAAAGGTTCCACCACTCCCAACACCACCACCACCCTGGGAACCAAATCTTTAATCACAATGAACCTTTGGGGAATACTTGTATCATGCCAAAACCACAAGGTGGCCACATGGCCATCCCCCCTGGACCCTTAGACCCCATCAGAAGTAGACCACTAAGCAGCCCAACTGGACACTCCCCACCCCCTAACAGGAGCAGGACACTGGGCCATCCCCTGGTCCCCACTTTCCAGTCACATGATCATCTTTTCGTTGGTCTTAGAGCAGAACCTGGTTGGTCCCGCCCCTGTCTGGGTGGCCTTCTCCTACAGGCATCTAAAGGTCCTTCCATGCAATACACAGGCATCCGGGTGTGAACCCATGGTCTGAGGCTGCTGTAGTTATCTTTATTGGTCTTCTTATTAAACCTCTGTGGGAAGGGCAGCGTGACACCTATGCAGGCTGGCATGACAAGGGAGATCTGGCAAAGGCAGGGAAGATGACAGAGGGGACCAGCTGGAGTGTGTTGCATGGCAAAAGTGGCCTGGGCCAATTCACAAGATGCTACATTAATACATCCTCCTCGGGGGGAAATGCTATGCAATTGGAATTGCAAGGGGAGGTGAGTTGATGTGCTTGTGGCAGTCGCTGTCACCACTCCTTCCCAAGTCAGAGTCGGCCTGCTGGGAACACCTCCCTCTCTGCCCAAGGGCTTGCAGTGGGAGAACATTCAGCAGCTGGGGCAAGCTGCGGGTGTCAGACGAATGCTCCTGGAAGCAGCCTTCAGGCAATGACAGCTGGGCAGGTGATGTATGAGCACCCATGCTTCCTCCCTCCTGGCTGGGAAAAGACCATGGTGCTCTGCACCATCTCACAGAGTTCCCAGGGACACGAAGCTCCACTTACCCAAGGCTGTTAGCATCCCAATTCTGCATTTACTGACGGCTGTGGAAGATATCAATACCAAATTGGAATCACTTAGGTCAAATCCTAACAAAATGGAACCAGGAGGCCACGAAGAGACTTCAGCCCACACGCCTGTAACAGATCAAGAAATCCCTGCACACACCCCAATTCTTCAAGGAGCTCCTCAAAAACACAGCATTCCAGGGCTGGGGTGTAGCTTAATGATGGAGCACTTGCCTAACATGCAAGGCCAAAGATTCGATCCCCAGTACTGAAAAAAAATACAAGAAGCAAACCAAAAAAGCACTTGAAGGATTCCACATAGGCCAGTTGCACAGCCTGTGCACACGGCTGTATCCACCAGCAGCTAACGCCAACCCCCAAGAAGCACTGGTAACTGCTCCTTTTGCACAGTGGATTAAACCCAGGGGTGCTTAACCACTGAGCTACGTCCCCTGCCCTTTTTATTTTTAATTTTGAGACAGGGTCTCACTAAGTTGCTTAGGGCCTTGCCAAATTGCTGAGGCTGGCTTTGAACTCATGATCCTCCTGCCTCAGTCTCCTGTGCCACCACGCCTAGCTTGAACATGTTTCAAAACAATATGCATGAGCTTCTTTTTGCCTCCCAAAGCTTCTCCTTGCTCCACCACCTTGAATGTGCCTAGGTCCACTAGAACACCTGGAGCCCACATTGCAGTCCCTTGCCATCCCCAAATACACTCTCGTTTTCTGGAGCGCCTGCCTTGAGGTTTTCCTTAAGTTGGTACCTTCTTCCATTCCCAGTCCTATATCCTCTCCTGCTGGTATTCCCTAGCATCACCTCCCAAATATACCACTTGCCCTTGAGTCCTGTTTCAGCGCCAGCTTCCCAATGAATCCAAGCTAAGACACACAGCAGAAGTTCCACACCTCCCCTGACCTCCCTGGGAGCTGAGATCATGCCCATTTTTCAGAGATGGAGACTGAGGGGTTCATAGAGTGGGGGATTAGCAAAGGCCAGAGTGCTCAAGAAAGGTCCTATTCCAACTCCCCTCTCCCTCGCTGCCATGCCCAGGAATCCTCCATTTCTGAAAACAGCTGGAATGGGACCAAGAGCTGTCGTAAAAGGCAGAGAGTTCATAAAACAGCTAAGAGTTTGTAACAAGTCCATAAAAATTATCTCTGTGGCAAAATTGGGGGGAAAGATGACAGGGATAAAATTTGCATTTGTTCAATAATAAAAACCAACATTTTTTGCATGCCTGTTATGTACTAGCTGCTGTTCAAAATGCTTTACAATAAAACAACTTGTAAACTCTGACACAGCTCCCTGAGACGGATACTATTACCTTCTCCATTTATAGACAAGGAAACTGAGGCCCAGAGTGGTTAGTAAATCTGACCAAGGTCACACATGATCACCCAAGCAATCTAGTTCCAAAAACATATGCACACTGACCCCTGTTTACCAGAGGGCACCCAAGGTACATAAGGTGGGTCCTCCTAATAGCTGTTGAGATGAGATGCTGCAGGAGACGGTGCCCCCTTCAGGCCTGGAGGTTGGTGTTCATTTTTGTTCAGTGGAAGAGGAGGCTGAGTCAACTGCCTGGGGAAAATGAAAGAGGCTTACCCAAGTTTCTCTGATGACAAAAAGAAAAACCCAAACACTTGATGGCCTTCATGGGTCCGTTTTCTGTTTTTGCTCTTTCTTTTTTCTTGCAGTGCTGGGGTGGAACCCAGGGCTTTGCCCGTGATAGGCAAGCATCGTACCACTGAGCTACACCCCCAGCCCTTGTTTTCATCTTTATTGATGTAAAATTTACATACAGTAAAATCTACCCATTGTAAGTACAGAGGATCCTCATCTTACAAGGGCGCCGCATCCTGAGAAACCTATCGTAAGTTTGAAATATTGTTAAGTCAAAATGTATTGAGTCCACCCAATCTAACGCCCTAGTTTAGCCACACAGTACACGGTACGGTGTCATGATCAAGTGATTCCCCCACCTCAAAAACTTCTAACCTGCCCCTTTGCAGTCTGTCCCCACCCACCCCAACTACCAGCCTCAGGGAACCACTGATCTGTTTTCTGTCCCTTTGGTTCTGTCTTCCAAGGAGGTCAGCTGACCACGCACAGGGCAGTCCTGCAGGAGAAGCTAAACGCACAGATCCCCAGGTCCTGCCCACCCCAGTGAACCACCCCGACCTGAAGGCCAAATGTCTGTGTTTAAATGGTGTTCTCTGATGTCCGAGGACCACTGCCTCAGAATCACAGTTTGGGGGAGGCCCAGTTGGACCTGTTCTGTTCCAGTTTACATCCCATGGAGATGAGCCCTGTGCCTGGATCATAAAGACTTATTTCTGGAGGCTGGAGCGGTGGCTCAACAGTTACAGTGCTTGCCTGGAATGCGCAAGAATGCAGGTTCAAACCCCAGCACCACGTACACAAAGAAGTGTCAGAGCAACGAAAGCCACATGAAATACTAAATAAAATTTATTCTCTCTAAATTGATATTCGCTCTCTCTCCCCCCTCTTTCTCTTTCAAAAAAAAAAAAAACAAACAAACTTCTTTCTCCTCACTCTCGTGGGAGGCAGGATCTGTGCCTCTGGCACATTAGGGTTCTGCTCAGCATCTCCTGCATGATGGCATTGGAGGGCACCATTTCAACTGTAGTGACAAGCAAGAGTACCCCAAGGTGTCCAGGAACAGACTTCTGCTTAAATTTGTCCAAATAACAGCCTTATAGGCTTGAGGGGCATTGAAGGATGCAGTCCGGTCTGTGTGAGATCGCCTTCTACTTGTCCCCCTAGACGCATGCTCTTCCCTGGGCATGTGGCCAGTGAGGGTCTTCTTCTTCAGCATCTCCATTTCCCCAGCACCCCAGATCCCAAGCAAGGGCCCTGAGGACCCAGCCAAAAAGCACTGCCTTTCCACTCTGCTGCCTATACCACTTCCATTCTTAAGACAAAACCTGTTTGCCAAATGGGCAGTTCTGGGAGTTTCTTGATCCCTGTTTGTTTCCAGTCAGCAGAAGCAGGGTTGAGTGAGGGATTAGGCACCATCTGTCACCCATGCAAAAAACAGCCACAGCTCTTACTGGCCCAGAAAACAGTACCACTGAAGCAGCCACGGGCATCCCCAGGTATGTCCAGGAGGGCCAAGGCCAGCACCGAGGGTCACACAGGAGACTGAGAACATAAGTGGTCAGCAGTAAAGGTGACAGACAGACTTGAAACCAGATCGGAAGGATATTTAGGGGACTGTGAATAAGAAGAGAGGGTCAGTGTTGTCTTCAAACGTGTGCAAGTCCCATTTGTGAGAAACAGATGTGTATTTTCACACCCTCAAGCACCACTAGGACCAATGGAGAGACAGTTTGAAGCAATAAATTTTTACTAAATACAAAGAATGACTTACATACAATGAAAAAGATATCAACAATGAACTTGATTGCCTCATAAGACAGTGAACTCTCAATCAGGTACCGTAGCCAAATAAGGGACAGAAAGTTTCAGGGTGAATAAGGGGCTTGACAATTAGCAGATTTGGATGCACGGACTTAAAGACCATCTCTGGGCTTTGTAGTAAACCTTCGTATCTACTGCTGTAATCATACAGACAGCCACCAGGTGGCGACAAAGCCACATCTTCAGTGTCAGGGAGCACTTTCCAGCCTCTAATGGGAATACCAGCCCCGCCTCCCCAGCCCCACACCTAAACTGCTAATTGATTCAGACCAAGTGAAACTCAGGGGCAAAGACTATAAATCAAGTCCTTAGTAGAGCTTTAGTCCCCAGCACAACCCAGCAGGCTCCAGGTCAAGTAAGTAATACTTTTTCTTGAGAAATTTATTGCCCTTTTTTGTTTTAATTTTCCAGTGCATACAGCAAAACACAGAGATCCTAAGGACATCAATCAACGAATTTTCATAAACAGAGATCATCTGTGTAACCAGCATCCAGCTTGAGAAAGCAAATAAGATCAAGATCCCAGAAGCCCCCCAGGCCTCCTCTGGTCGTTCCTCCTCCCTCGCCCAGCCAAGCGTAAGGTGTGTTCTGACTTCCAGCACCATCCAGCAGTTTGCTCTTTCTTCAGTTGTACACACGTGGACTCGTACCGTGCAGATTCCTTTGTGTCTCCTTTCTCGTCACTTGTGAGACCCGCCGATTTTGCTCGGTGGTTCATCCTCTGCTCTGGAGTAGAGCACAGGTGAATACGTCGCAGTCCATTCCTCCATTCTGCTGTGGGTGGCATGGGCTGTTCATGGGCTACTGCACATAACGCTTCTCTGAATGTCCGGTACATTTCTTCTGCAGGCTGATGAGCACTTCGGTTATACGGCAGCCATGACCAGCTTTCAGGGTTAGCAGACAACTTTAGCAGACGTTACTGCACATTTTTCAAAATCGATTGTAACAATTTACACACACCCTGACAATACCTGAGTGTTCGGTGGTTCCTGGCCACACCAGAATTTTCTATTTATGTAAGTTTTGGTGGAGGCAAAGTGAGGCTGGAGAGGGTATCCCTGTGCCCCTCTGAGCTCTCGAGGGGCAGTGTGCCTGGGCAGCACTAAAGGGCAGGCAGGAACCGGAAAGTGGAAGAGCTCATCCCACCATCTTGTCCCAAGAACCCATGAGCACCAGAAAGCCTCACACTTGGACTCTGAACAATTCCAGAACTGTGTCCCCACTGTGTGTCTGACACTTTCTAAGTGTTGACATCATCCTGCTCTAATGAAGCTACATCCTGGAGGTTGGGGAAGAGACAGTAAATAAATATGTGTCAAGGAATAAAAAGTTCTACGAGGAAAAATAGAGCAGGGTAAGAGGAAGCAGAGCTAAGGAGGGATGCTATTTTACATGGATAATTACAGGCGGATCCTCTGATGACTTCAAGCAGAAACCAGAAGGAAGTAAGGGAACAAACCATAGGAAAAGAAAGCTCCAGAAACAGGAAGCTGTTCAGCAAAAAGGAACTGAGGGCCAGGGGTGTGTTTCACACATTCAAGTAAGAAGCTAGTGGGAGGAAGAGGGGCAAGGAGGGCAGTAAGAGACACACCTGTAATGCCAGCAACTTAGGAAGCTGAGGCAGGAGGATCACAAGTTCAAGACTAGTCTCTGCAAGAAACAGACCATCTCAACACAAAAAATAAAAAGGGGTGGGGACATGGGTCAGTGGTAGAGTACCCCTGCATTCAATCCCCAGTACTACCAAAAAAAAAAAAAAGAGCCAGCTAGTAAATATTTCAGGCTTTGGCAGGCCAAGACAAGGTCTGCCACAACTACTTAATACAAAAATAACTACTCGATATTGCTGTTGTTGAGAGAAGTCATAGACGATAAGTAGATGAGTGGATCTGGCTGTGTTCCAATAAAACTTTATTTACAAAACAATTGGAGGGCCAGATTTGACTGAGGCCACAATCCACAGAGACACATACCTTCATTACTACATCCTGAACAGTCACTGGCCCTCCAATATTTGTGAATTTAACTAATTGTATTCTGTTTAATAGTTGACAAGTATTCTGTTGCTGAAATTAGCATCCTCAAATAGTTTCACAAATTGACCCTGCTGGTTATCTAAGAGACTTCTAGAAGTGAGGTTTCTAGATCAAAGTCTTATGAATTTACTGCTTGTTGATGGATCACTACATCCTTGAAACCCTTTCCATTCTTTTTTTTTTTTAAGAGAGAAGGACAGTGAGAGAGAGAAAGACAGACACAGAGAGATTTAATTTTTATTGGGTTTTTCACGTGGCTTTCGTTGCTCTGACACTTAGCTGTGTACATGGGTTGCTGGGGTTTGAACCCAGGTACTTGCGTATGCTGGGCTAGCATCTAACCACCGAGCCACCACTCCAGCCCCACCCTTTCCATTCTTAACTTCTGTGACACTTCACTCCTAGGATTTTTTCTTTAGCAACTCCTTCACACTTGCCTTTTCCAAATTTAAATTTCAGAATCCCTGTAATAAGCAGAATAACGCTCCCCACAAAAGATGTTTGTGTCCTAATCCCCAGAATTTGGACATATTTCTTCTTATGTGGCAAAAAGGACTTTGTATGTATGATTAAGTCAAACGTCATGAAATGGGGAGATCATCCAAGATTACACAGGTAAGCCAAATGTCATCATCAGGCTCCTTATAGGAGGACAAGGCCTAAAACCAGGGAAGCTGATGATGTGACTTGGTCTGAGGTCACTGACCCGAGAACATGGACCTAAGACCACAGAAATTAAGTCCTGATATCCAAGGGCAGGAAAAGAGGGTTGTCCCAGGTGCAGGAGGGAGAACACATTCATCTCTCTTTTACCATATTGTATTACCCAGAACTTCAGCCAATTACCTGATGCCTGCTCACATTGGTTGAAAGCAGATCTTCCTTACTCAGTCCACTGATTCCAATGTCCATCTCTTCCAGAAACACCCTCACAGGCATACCAGAAATAGTGCTTTACCAATTGTCTAGGTATCCCTTAATCTAGTCAGGTTGACACCTAAAGTTAATCATCGCACTTGCCATTCATGATGATAGCTGCTGGAATGCTAAGTTTTCCAGACGTTAGAAAGCAGAATCAATCAAAATACAGCTTATGCCCACTTGGAAAACCAGGGTGCTGTGAAAGCCTCTTTGTCTTCCAGCTAACCTATGTAAGAGTATGTACTGGATTGAAACCCACAATCACTACGGACATGGGACTGTCTTTTACAATCTGTGTTATTAGGAATTTGAAGTTATTAACACTCTTCAGGATGAGATGAAATTAACTCTCCCTCTCCTGACAGATTCCTGAAGTTACCTGCATAATTTTAGAATGAGCAGTAATGGAGTTATCTTTATCCACCACTATTGTAGATGTTTAAAAGAAATAAGCTCCCACCAGGCGGATGCCTATAATCCCAGCAACTCAGGAGGCTGAGGCAGGAGGAGTCGCTCAAAGCCAGCCTCAGCAACTTAGCCCCTAAGCAAGCCCTGTCTCAAAATAAAATACATTGCGGGGGGTGCTGGGGAGTGGCTCACTGGTTAGGCACCCCTGGGTTCAATCCCTGGTACCAGATAAATTAGTTAAATAGAAATAAACCTCAAACAAAAAAAGGAAAAATAAGGTCCCACACTACAATCATTTTTCCTTGATTTATTCTTTAAAAATATCAACAGATCATCAGCCGAACTCCACAGAATGTTGATGGTCTACCACCCTCTAAATGATGATATCTGAGGCTTATTTTTTTGTTGACAATGCTCTTTGGCTTTTTGTTAAGAGAAGCTAGTCAACTCTGGGAAAGAAAGATAAAAGGAGGCTGTTGGCAGGGGGCATCTTTCTCTTTAGGCAAATGAACAAGGACAGAGGCAGCAACAGCTACTTTCCACATGTATCCTTTTAAAAGTACTGCTGCAGCTGGGTGTGGTGGTGCACTCCTGTAATCTGAGCTGCTCAGGAGGCTGAGGCAGGAGGATTGCAAGTTCAAAAGCCAGCCTAAGCAACTCAACAAGGCTGTAAGCAACTTAGCAAAACCCTGTCTTAAAATAAAAAAATAAAAAGGGCTGGGGACGTTGCTCAATGATTAAGCAACCCAGTTCAATCACTGGTACCAAAAAAATAAAAATAAAATAGAAATAAAAGGTACTACTCCTGTTGTTTCTCAAAAGGAATGATCAGCCAGGCATGATGACACATGACTGTAAACCCAAGGATTCATGAGGTTGAGGCAGGACCATCTGAGTATTGCAAGTTCAAGGCCGGCCTCAGCAATCTTTTCACAAAAAATAAAATTAAAAAGGACTGGGAATGTGGTTCAGTGGTAAAGCACCCCTGGGTTCAACCCCTAGTACTATAAGTTTACAAAAACAAATTTTTTTTAATGCTCCAGAATATTTTTTTATTTTTTTATTTTTGAACAACCATACAAGTTTTTAACAAAATAATATAAAATGTGTATAGATTCTGGATATTACAATTACCCCCAGGAATGCCCCCCCACGCAATTATCCACCCATATCCCACCCTTCCCCTTCCCACAATATCTCTAAAAAAGGATTATGTTGTGTAGCATTACATCTTATCT
>PVKS010031974.1:0-22991 GCA_004027875.1 Aplodontia rufa
AGGACAGTGAGAGAGAGAGAGAGAATCAATTTTTATTGAGTTTTCCACATGGCTTAAGTTGCTTTGACACTTAGTTGTGTATGTGGGTTGCTGGGGTTTGAACCTGTGTACTTGTGCATGCCAGACAAGCACCATAACCACTGAGCCACTGCTCCAGCCCCTCTAAGACCTATTTGTACATGAATTATAAAGAATAATTATTGAGGGGCTGGAGCGTTGGCTCGGCAGTTACGGTGCTTGTTTGGCATGCGCAAGTACGAGTACGCAAGTTCAAACCCCAGCACCATGTACACGAATTCTCAGAGCAATGAAAGCCACATGAAAAACTAAATAAAAATTGTTTTTCTGTCACTGTCCCTCTTTTAAAAAAATATTGAAAAAATATATACTAAATGAGATCAGAGTATGAGTTGGTCTTTATTTCTTAAGTCATTGGAATGTGTAATTTTTAAAAATCCTAACCATTCCTTACCCTAAGTATTTTAAAATATCACTTTTTCCAGATTCTGAAAGTAATGTTTACTCCAGAAATGCCTTTTCTTTTCCCTATTCCCAATGATGTGGTAAGTGTGGTTCTGAAAAATTATTAGAAAGTAGTAACAAAAGTTCTCGGACTTATTTTCAGTATTTTAGAAGTCTGGTAGAAATCACATAAGAAAAATCTTCACAAGGTAACTATTTGATTTTGGCTAGTGTGCTGTTATCACACTGTTCTGAGCTATATATGATCAATGTCACCACATAGGTAAAGCAGTATATACAACAAAACCATTCAAAACATCATCTATATGGATAAAATATTTAAAAGGTTTCCTAGTAATGAAAAAAATTGAGAAACTATCCCTAATATACCATTTAGCTACCCACTATTCATATTTTCATTATTTTGCTTTCAGAGTCTATAAAAAAATATGCCCATAGTGCCTTGTGGTTCAAGAATAATCTAATCACTGACAGTCTCATAAGAGATCTTTCATGGCAACAAGCAGTTGCTTCAGATTATCCAGGCTCAAGTTTCAATCAAGGAATGGATCCACTGTAATACAATTCTTTCCTACAAGATTTCAGAAACCAATCATAATGCTTAAAGGGCATTCCCTTATGTGGTAAACTCAAGCTGAAAATCCAGTCCTCAGACATACCTATTTAATAGGAGTTAACATTCCAAAATAGAGTTGGTGTTAGCCAACTTGAAAATCACGATTTCATGGTTTTTGTTTTTAAAGAGAGGGGAGAGAGAGAATCAAATTTTATTGAAGTTTTCACATGGCTTTCGTTGCTCTCTTAGTTGTGCATGTGGGTGCTGGGGTTTGAACCCGTGTACTTGCGCATGGCAGGCAAGCGCTGTAACCACTGCTCCAGCCCCACAATTTCATGGTTTTGAGGACTTTTCTGTGGGGTTAACCATCCTATGTTTAATAGTCAGTCATCCTATATGTGTGTTCACCAGCGAATATAAAGACCCAAGTACAGAACACCTACTTTGTGCAACCTCACCAAATTAAATTTTAGTCTATTACCATAAAAGTCAACAAGTCTAGGGCCTTTTTAAGCCAGGTGGTTTTGAGAGAAGTCTATAATTTACCGGAAACCTAATGTAAAACTTTTTTCATTTATAGACTCTAAAGATAATTTATTTTTGCTAGATTCTCAAAAGGAGATAACCAGTGAATGCTAAGAGAACACTTGGCTGCAGTAGTTTCTCATTTTTGGTTTGTTCTGGTCTTTGAAAAACCAAAATCTTGAGACATCTTACGTGAAATTTATAGATTTGAAGAAACAAGAGACTACTGAGTACTTTCTAAAACTACACCTTCAGTCTCATCACTAAGATGAATATGCCACCCTCACTGCCCCAGGCCCTCGTCCCTGCACACACATGGGTATAGCTGTTTGGTAAAACTAGATTAAATTGCCACTTAAAATAGCATAAGTCTTCAGAATGTTCTGCATTATGCTATAATAACCAGAACACCACTATATCCTTTTCAACATCTAAAAAGTAGCAGTTGAGAAGTCAAGGTGTGTGTTTTTTACTACTGAACCAAATTTTCGTGAAATTCCACTGAAGTTGTTTCAAAACAACAAAAAAAGATCCCAACCATTTCTAATAAGCAGCCCATATTTTTATGGCAATACCTATTCAAAGAACTTTTTTTAAGGTAACAAGTGTTGCTTTTCCTCAATATGTTCAAGCCATAATTAGATGAAAGGTGTATTAGGCTGAAAAGTCTGAGGATTTTTCACAGTATTACATTTTCTAATTTTACTCAATACTAAAATCAATTCAGATGGTATATATGCATTCACACATCTTTTATTGGTAACTTAAGCTTTGGCTGACATCTAATCAAATCTTATTAGTTATGACTAAAATGCCCTTAAATTTTATAAAGATTAGCAAAAGATCCCTGCTACCATTATGAAATTTAGATGCACTGAATAGTGGACAGAGGCTGTTTATCCTGTTAGCATTCCAAACTTTTAAAGTGGTAAGATTGTGGAATATTGTTAAAACTGTTAACAGGGTTTTCTGTTGAACTTGCTCAAAACATTTCAGAGAGCATATTTAACCATGAGTTAACTTTATCAAACAAGTTACTTCAGCTCTTCTACCCTCACCCCTTTGGTTATTCAAACTATTCTGTTTGGTTGGTTCTAAATAGGTTTTTTTTTACTTCAGTAGTGGAGATTTAATCCAGGGGTATTAACACAGAACTACACACAGAGCCCTCGCAGTTCTCTTGCCTCAGCTTCTCAAATAGTTGGAATCACAGATGTGCACCACCGTACCCAGGTAGAAATGGAACCTTGATATAAATAAGTGCCTAGAGCACTTAGCCTTGGCAATTTATTTCAAGATTTACATTAGCAGATAAAAGACTCTTTAAGGCTTAATTAAAATCTCAAAGTCCAAAGACCCTAAAAGTAATGTTCTCATTTTCCCTTAAAATTCTTAATAAACCATGTAAGTCTTTGTATGTAGTGTAGAATCTTAAAATCATACATATCAAGACTTAATTGAAGAGTTTGTATTTTGTTTAAAAAGATTTTATTAATTTTGATCAGGGAAAAGGTCAACCTCAATGCCAACTTGTCACCTCATCATTAATTTGAATTTACAGGATTCACTACTCTAGATACTCCCATCTACTGGCAACACAACTTAAAATTATCTCCCTTCCATTCCCTAAGATCATTACGTTGAAAGAATAAGCAGTCCCTTTCAACAGCCAACACTGGTACTTAGCTACAGGAAAACAAGGCCAAGATAACTTGATAGTCCTGCCCAGCAAACACAAATATTGTTGGAAAAGTTGAAGGCATCTGATTTTCAAAAGGGGGAGGGTATCAGCATTAAAAACACACTGCTTGAGGATGACATTAATCTGCATGTGAATATGTATCCCAACCCTAGCAACTAATGTGAAAAGAACCATGGAAATAAACTACCCAACTATGTTGAATATAAAATTTTAAGTTTGTATTTACTCAGGAAATCTTTTAAAACCTAAGCATAAAATCGTTTTACTTTCAGGAAGACAAGTGAATGATTCAAGTCACACAACCAACATTAACCTAAGCATTCATTATCTATTCCACTATTTCTATTCCTGAACATGGAAATGCTTAATCAGCTCATGCACTAAATGCCTTAAGTGGTATTTACTAGCATGATTGGCTAAGAACACATACCACATAATATAGCTTCCTGAGACTGCCAACAAAAACTACTCTTCAGTCTGATGGTAGTAGCTGTGACAGATCTACAGAACACAACTAAATTACTCTGCCATTACCTTACATTGTGATCCTTTGACCACACTTCAGTGGTCTAGTCAATGATGAAATCCTTATACTTTGCTCCTAAACCATAGATCCTATAGCTTTATAATCTTTAACGTGCATATGTCTAGATTTTTGATGGGTAAGAATTAGTTATGGGTGTTAGCAACAGGCAAAGATTTTTCCAACAAACCACTAATTTTAACAACTAGCAAATTACACATGGCTCGCCAGAGACAGAACAAAGGAGCTACTGAACTTTGCAATGCTGGGGTATAAAAACCAGGGCCTTGTACATGCTATGCAAGCTCTGTACCACTGAGTTACGTACATACTAACCCAACAGGGTCCTTTTGCCTTAGACAAAATCTAGAATTCGCAGTGTCTACTAGAAAACTTCTACTAATCACAAGGCCATGACTTAGCTTGTCACAAGTTTGAGTCTCCAGCTACCCAGAGGGAGAAAAAGAGCACTACCCAAAGAAGGGTAGAGTGGAAACCTCAGTTAACAGGGAAGTAAATTCAAGAGCACAGCATCTACAAAAATGGGCAACAGAGCAACACTGGCTGGCTCTTTTTAAAAGACCATAGTTTCTCCTTGTGGACCAATACACCCTACAAAATAAATGGTGCCATTATTGCTTATTTAAAATTACATTTTTACAGAGCTATGTAGTACCTGACGCAGAAGAACAATCACATAAGGAAGCATTTATTTGAGGTTTAACATGAAATCATACAAATAAAATTTGTATAAACACAAATCCACATTGAGTCATAACACAGATAGCAAAGGACAAAGTAAAAACAAAGAAAACTAATTGGCGGCTATATACAGTTGGACACAGTTGTGCCTTGTACACTAGAAAGTCTTTTACAAAATAATCATCTTAGATCAACAGAAGACAAATCTCCAATGTCGTCCTGCAAGATGGGATTCTTTAGCATCTCCTAAAAGCAAAAACAAAAGAGCAATTAGATTTGTGCAACAGTGACAAGCTTTCAAAGGTTCCACTTTCATGAATTGTTTTAAGTCCTCACTTTATTCTTTTCTTCAATAATTAAAGATCACATGCATATTTATTGGCAAAACGCAGCTTGGCTAATTGATAAACTCACCCTGGGAGTTCCCAAATGACAATAAATTCAAATCTACTCAGAAAAGAATCTGGGAATGCAATCTTCCCATATTCAAAGATACGTATATTAAGGCCTACTAGAAGTATCTCTAGTAAGCCAAATAAAATGCTATCATCACAAATGTGAATTTCCAATAGGCTTATATTACAAGAAAACATTGCTTTGTGCATATGATCTTTAACTTATATCCCAGATTTAAAAGTTCTTGTTTTGTAGATTTCACTATTAGCTATAAAAAGAAAAAGCAAGCATTAAATCTTAAAAGAATGAACACTTAAAATGAGGCTCCACAATTGAAATACAACACTAAACAGAAGACCAAAATGATTAAGCTGTAAAAAGGCATTTATGCACTTTAAACTCCTGTAAAAAACCATTTAAGTTAAGTTTAGACACTTAATCTCCAAAAAGATTAAAAAAAGAAGCCAAAGTCTGAAGTTTTCCACTTTAATCTTTACGCTGGTACATGAAGTTGGAAGAGACCATACCACAGGACAGCGTTTTCTGGTGTATGCCTTGCGCTCTGCCCGCAACGTGCGACCCCCAGAGATAGACGTGGTCAGGGTGACACACGGCCTGCAATGAAGTTCCCGCTGGCGGGTACAAACAAGGTATAATGTCAGAGTTAGAAGACAACATTCTTGTTTTCCTTAAGTTGTACCCATTTCAGTACTTTACCTGTTATAGTTCTAAAAAAGTTTAATTATTCCTCTAGACCTCCTGGTACACAAAACAAACAGAAAAACTCTTAAGTTTTTCTGTAATACTAAAAAAGGTGAGGTAAAACTTTAAAGTTAAAGATCTATAGACACTTTAGGCAAAACAGGCTCATAAAGCAATTAAAAATTAACAATTTAGTAAAAACAGACTACGTATATTTTGTTTTTACTCATTTTTCATTTGTCTATTGATCTTTAAATTAAATTAGACATTTCCACTGGTTTCTTGTACTCTTATACACACCTGTTTCCTCCAATGTCCTCCTTTAGTATGGCTGGTAATTATTTTGGTGATTGCCACCCCCTCGAGATGCCTTGCCATAAGTGCTCTGTTGACCTATTTTGAAAGGATATAAGTTTTACTAAGTTTTCTGTACATTTTCTTCACCAACATTAAAAAGCTATCAAATGTATAAAACTTTCATGCTAAAAATTAAAATATCTTAATAGCTAGTAGTCATTAATCATAGGTGTAGTAGTTTTCTAATTACCATGATCTATAATTATAATCACCTTATGACCATAACACACCTCAGAAACAACACTTCAGTGGAAAAACCCATACACGTAAACATTTTTAGAATGGGAATGTACTTCAACACTGAATTTCAATACCATTGGTTTATGAAATTAAGTTAAATATTCTTACCACTGTAGTCTGCATATCCCTGTCCATATCCATAGTTCCCATAGTTATACCCAGTATAATCATATCCGCCATAGCCACTATAGTTCTGATCACCACCATAGGCACTATTGTAATTTCCATATCCTTGATCATAATAGTTATTAAATCCTTGGTTCCAGTTTTGGCCCTGACCTGCAACAATGCACAATATTAGGATACCACTTCTGACCCCCAATCCTAACACAAAATGATGTGTTCTTGTCCCTCACTCTGCAAATTCTAGAAGGCAGAATGGACAGATATTAAGTGTTTTTTCCTGGTGGCAGAAAACCCAATTGGGCCACTATCAAGCTTCCTATATATATATGAAAACAATCAATCATTTTCCATTAGAGGTCAAGATATTTAGGTTATTTAAGAAAAACTATCACGCCATTGTGTATCATGTGCATCATACCATTTCCCTACTTATGACTCTAATCATCAAAGTGGCCATTGTTAAAACAGGGTAAACCAATTAGACTCATTTAAAAACAAGAAAGCACCCCCCTTTCTGAATCTAACATTTTCACAAGTTGGACTAGTTCTAAGATTAAATTCAGCTTTGTCTTTTCCAGGCTTAGTATTACCTAACAGTCAATATGCTGCTTAAATCATGGAGTCATTTCCTAAGAATTCTCACCTCGGCCACGACCCCTAGTACCACCTCGGCCACCAGCTGCAGCACCTCTTCCTCCTTTTTGTTGTTGCTGTTGCTGCCTATATACCTCTTTGGGCTGTGCAACTTTGATTTCACACTATGAAAAATAAAAAAAATACAAATACAGAATTTTTGCTGGCGTCCTAACTAAGCATTTTTATTATTCTCAAATAGAATAAAAATAAATATTTAAAAAACCCCAGTTTTCATTTAAAGTAATTTTAAATGATTCTACCTTCCCAGAACCAATTTGATGATATCTGCTTTCTAACAATTTCTTTACTGGTTCTTCATCTGTATATGTGATAAAACAAAATCCTCTTCTTTCATTTGTTTTTGTATCCATGGGAAGTTCAATATTTTCAATCTGCAACGAAGACGCATATTTAAGATTACCCAACAATGGTTAAAAAAAGAAAAAACCCTACAAGTGTTTTAGCACAGAACAGGTCCTAATCAGATGACTTCTGAAAACATCATTGCTTCATTGTCAGCCTAAAAAGATCTGCTACATACGTGAAGCACTAAAAGAAAAATACCTTTTAACTGGATTTTGTACCCATCCCAAACATTAATCACATCAAAACTAGCTGGGTTTTGGCCAAAGCAAATTAAACACTTATTTTCCTTAGTTACAACACAGAAAGAAACAAAAAGGTTAGTCATGGGAAGGCACTTTAACAGTAATTTAATCCTGTCTTTATGAAAAACACCAATTAGATCTATACAAACTAGACCACAGATGAACATTTATAAACACACCCAACATTAAGCGTAAATAATCACAACGCACCTCACCAAAGGCTCCAAAATATTCTTTAATTTGTTCTTCAGAAGTATCTGGGCTCAATCCACCCACAAAAACCTTTTTAGGGGGTTCTTTTCCTTTTAAAGCTTTGGCCCTTTTGGGGTCTATCAATTTGCCATCCAGTTTGTGTTCTTTCAGTTCCAAAACCTAGAAGACAAATTTTTCTTTTACACCACTTAAATCCCAAAACAACCCGAAAGGAAAAAATTCACCAGAAGAGGCACAAGGGCAAAACACATTCCTACCTTATCAACACTAGCAGCATCTTTGAAAAGCACAAATCCAAATCCTCTTGATCTTCCAGTGACTGGATCTGTTTTAATTGTACAGTCTACAACTTCCCCAAATCGAGACAAATATTCAGTCAGATCTTTCTTGCTCGTATCCCAGCTCAAGCCTCCAATAAACATTTTACTAGAAATAAAAGTTATTTTAAGTTTAGCACTAACTGCTTCACTGCTGGAATTAAACTGTGAAATAAGCACAGGGAAATTTACACACTAACTGGAAGCAATTTATTTTTTTTTTACAGACATACGAATAATAAACAAGACTCAAAATTCCATTTAGAGTACATATTCAAAACAAGACATTGCTTTCCACATGACGTAATGCAAGATTTAAAGAAACCAATAAGTTCTCGTCAAGGTTCTGACCAGATTTCTCAGGGTTCGAAAACGCAATTTCCTAAACTGATTCCTCACAACTTTGTTGAACTCTAGTTCTCAGCTGTCAAGCAAATGTTCCACCTAAAGAACTCATCAGAATGCATTTTGAGTAAATAGGCACCGCTCAGGCATTAGTGGCCAAAGCATGAGTTTCCTGAAGTCGCCCCAGAGAAGCCACGCGGGGCAGGGAGACACAATGAAGAGGCGGAGGCAGCGGCAGCACGCGGCGCGGCTAGGCACGCCCCTCCCCCCGGCCCCACGCGGCGCCTGCGCACTCGGGACTCCGAAGCCACCGCCCTCCTCCTCCAACCCCTTTGCCCTTCCCCCACCCTCCGCGGGCCTCTCGAGTCACCCCCGCTGTCTTACTTTCCTCTTTCCTCCAAGCTATTGAGACCCAGCGGGCACGCGGAGAATCGACTCGGGGCAAGAATGGGGGCAGCGCGCGGCTCCCGAGGGACGAAGGGCGCGTGCGGCGCGCTGGGGGAGGGGAGGAGAGAAGCGTGCGGTACCCGTCATCCTGCTGATTTTTGCTCGCGTTGATCTTGGATCCCTCTGCGAATTCCTCTATGTTGCTGTACTCGTTCATGTCCTCCATGGTGGCGGAGCTGTCGGCAGGGGGGTGCTGGCGCGCAGTCCTAGTCGCGGCAGTAGCGGCGGCGGAGCGTTGTATGGAGCTGGATTTAAAATGGCGGCGGAAGAGATCCGGGCGCCGCCTGCGCCCTCCCTTTATAGCCGCCCCGCCCGCCAATCGGGAGGGCTGCTGGGCGGTGACGTGGCGCTGAGTCCGGCGCGCCCCCTGCCGGGCGGAGCCGGCAGCGAGCGAAGGGAGGAGCGGGGCGAGCTGCCGCGGCGCCCGCGGCCGCCAATGGGAAATGCTGCGGGAGGCTAAAGTAGCGGGAGCAGAGGGGAACAATGGCGGCGGCACATGGGAAAGCCGGGGCGGGACCTCCATCACGGCCCTCCCGGTGAGGAAGTGAGGTCGCGCGGGAGGGGGCGCGGGCTTGGACTAAGAAAAGAATCAGATGAGAAAAATGGAGGGACGAAAAGTCCTGGGGCCAGAAATCCCGAGCAGCGCCGTCGCAAGGCCACAGTCCCTCTTGCCTTGAGAGCCTTTGTCTCTGGCGTCCGGTCCGGCCCACTCCTACCAAAGAGCCGTCAACCTGCCTTTTTGCGCCCTCTGTCCCACCGTGCGGAGCTGCTGCGGCGGCTGCTCCTATCGACTAGCGCTGTGGCCGGACTGCTCCGGAAAAAGACTGCGCCCGGCGCTGGCGGCTGAGGCGGCGAGCGCGCTCGCCCACCGCGCGCACGCGTGTTTCGTCCTCGCGCTGGCTGGAACCAGCCGAACAGGAAGCGGGCGCGCGGCGACCCCTCCAGGCGGCGGCGCGACGCGGGCGCCTCTTCCGCTACCACCTCGGGTGTCCCGGCCAAGCGGCGTGGCGCACCTTCCCCCGCAAGCCGGCCGCTGCCGGGGTTGGCACAGCCTCAGGGGCTGGCTCCGGACCCGAGGAGGGGTGGGGTCTGGTCAAATCGCTGTAAATATGCAAAAGCTGAGGCTGTGGGCGGGGAAGGGGCACTCACATCCCCGGCGCGCCACTGGCGGGGCGTCCGTCTGCACGTGCCCCGGACCGCTCCCACTCGTTCAGCCAGTCTGCGGAGGGCGCGCAGGGGCGAGCCAGCTCCGGCGTTCGCTTCTTTGTTCCCGCCCACGCGAGGCCCATTTCGACGGATCCCCTTCGCGGCCGGCCAGCGGCCAATGGACGCTGGCGCCTTTGCCTGCCCCGCCCCCTCACCCTGCTAGAACCGCCCCTTTCCTTCCCACGTGGTCTGGGCCTGCTACTGCACAGCCGGAGTGCAGATCCCCGGGCGGCGGTCCTCTCCCCCGGTCTTCAGGCCGCGCGCGTCGCTACCTCGGAGGTTGTTGCAGAACTCTCGGAAGTCCACGACTGTTCTTGGGCGCAGCGGACGCGGCCCTCCGTCCTCCCCACCAGCAGACCGCTTTCCGTGGTAACGCTTGGTAGGGAAATGGTCGTGCTTTCGGTGCCCGCTGAAGTCACTGTGATCCTGTTAGATATCGAAGGTACCACAACCCCGATTGCTTTCGTGAAGGTGAGGGGCGGCAGGGAGTGGGGAAGTTACTTGGCCTTAAAAACAAGGGAAAATAAATATTGCAGACTTTGCACTGAAGACCTGAAGCCTTAGAGAGGCGGTGCGGCTTTGCAGCCTCAGGAATGGAGAGGAAGTGGGCTGCGTTGGGTTGCGGGCGTGCTTTTGCTCTTGGCACCATCTTCTCCCTCCCCAGTTCTTCTCTTGGTTAGATGCAGGTGGTTGCAAAAAACAAAGAGGCTGAAGTGGGGCGAGGTGTGAGGTATCAGAGTGCCCCGCGCCTGGCAGGTGTGTGCCCCGTCGCCCCGCAGGTGAGCGTCCAGTTTGTCCTCAGTCGGGCTTGGCGAGGTAATTGGCACCACGAGATTTAGTGGTCTTTGAGGTCTAGTTCCTCAAAATGGAAGCACCAAAGTGACAAGATGACTTTCCAGATAGCCCCGGTGTCTTGGGCGGTAACGGTCTCTCTTTGCTCCTTCCCTTTCCTGCTGTTAGTGGCCCATCTGCTCACTGGTGCTTTACCAGACTAGGTTCTGTGTTCCACAGAAATAATTTTCTGCACTACCGGACGTTTCTAGGCTCCGTTCGCTTTCCTCAGAAAAACATGGAAGCTTGAAGCTTTCATTCGAAGCATTCTTCCTGTTAATCAACACTGTGTACATGTAATTCACAAGCTTATATTTTGCATTATGGCAGACTGCCTTCCTAAATGTAGTAGTAGTCGTCTGTCAGAATAAGGATCAGATTTTAGTAAAAAAAATTTTTTTTTAATTCTCAAGGCTTGTTTTTTATTTAGGAATTCATTTCAGATACAAATATTAACTAGAGATGCTTTTGTAGAAAGTAGTCAAAATAAAATGTAGGAAAAACCAGTGGTGCAAGAAACTGAGTAGCCGGAGTTTTTGTTTGTTTTGGTACCAGGGATTGAACCCTGGGTTGCTTTTCCACTTACTGACCTACATCCCTAGCCATCTCTAAGCCCCGCCCCACCCCCAGTTTTTTTTGTTTGTTTGTTTGTTTGGGGTTTTTTCCGGGGGGAGGGGCAGGATGTCACTAAGTTACTTAGGTCCTTGAATTTAAAATCCTCCTGCCCCAGCCTCCAGAGTTTCGGGAATTATAGGCGAGCAGCCTGAGTTTTAAATTGTATTTCTAAAGTTTACTTTTTAAAAAAAGTACCCGTGAAGAATGATTTTGTAGATGTAGGTTATCATATAAAATTAAATACGTTTTTAGGACTCCAAATGTGACAATTTACAAATTTTTCTGACCAATCACTATATCTTTTAGGCAAAGATTCTGAAGAAATCTACTAGAACATTTTTTCTAAGGATTTAATCACACAAAGGACCTCAGCATTGCCCAACTGCTGATAATTGTGTTGGCTTTCTTTTTTCTTGTGACAGAATTCCTGCTTTTTTGGTTTTCAGAGAAAAAGGATTCCTAATATTTGTGGCTTATAGCTCCATTCTAACTCTCTTGCAGGAGATCAGGGTAGTAACAGGAAGACATTTTGGCATTAGATTACCATTCTTGGAAACTTTATTTGGGGGATAAAATGCCTCAGACTATTTAGATTTGTAACAAATATCCTTCCCCTACCTTTTGCTCCTACTGTCTTCTGCTAGATAACTTTACGAGCCAGTTCTTGAAATCCTTATGGCAGACTTTTTCTAAACTCTGAGAATTAAAACACCCTAGCAACCTAAATAAATTTTGAGTTTGATGCCAGACTATTTGGAAAATCGAGGCAGGGTGCAAAGAATAATACAAGAATGTTGTTTAAAGGATAGATTCTTGTGCCATGTCCTATAGTAAATACTATTAATTATTAATATAGTTAATGTTTTTGTTACACACAATTTTATCAAAGCCACTATTTCTAAAGGCATGTTCAGAACAATGTTAAGTCTTTGGATGTTAATGACAATTATGCAAAAAAATCCAGTAAAGGTATTTTTTGGGAAATGCTAGTCTGAACATGTTCAGCTAGATTTCTTAATTGCATGATTTCTCAGAGCCTTTGGCTCATACACACTTGTACACACATTGTGTTTTGAGCAGAGTGCCATTTTATAAATTTACTTGAACAAGAAACTTTTAGCATGGTTTCTAAAGGACTGATTTTTTGCACACTTAAAGGAGATACAAAGTCATATCCTTGAATTGCTAAGCATGGAGCTGGGAGTTGAATGATGTTTTGTGTTGAGCATATTATTAGTCAGAGTAGGTTTGTGAATTTGTAGCCCTGCTTCCTGTGGAATGATGGAAGGAAACATTGAGTACAGTAAGTATGTGGGATACTTAACTCTTTATCCTTAAGGATTAATGAGGTGTGTTCACTGTTTATATTTTACTAAGGCTCTAAAAAGTTGAACAATTTGCCTGGAATTTGAACCAAAATTGTCTGTTCAAAAACTTAATCCTTCCATCTCTGCATGGATCTGTAATGAGACCAGTGTTTGGTCTTTTTTGCTTGGCAGCTTTATGTGTTAGAGCACAGTGATATGAAAGCACTTCAGTCAATATGAAGTACCATGAAAATATACAGTAACAAAGTGCAATTTATATCACCTCCTGGTAATAGGTTTAGGTAAAGATCCTTGGACAGAATAATGCTGTAAGGTAACTTATGTGGGTGGTTCAACAATGAGTGTACTGTGAAAATCAAGCATTGTCAGAAATTGCCTTTGAAGTACCCTTAGGAAGTGAGTACTCTTGGGAGACTGACTCTCCATCTTTCAGTAAATCAGATGGAACTAGTTTTTCTTTTGCTTCCCTTGAGTATCAGATGAAGTAGTTGTTTTGAGATTTGGTCATATTTAATGAACAATATGTCATGTCAAACATGAGCCACACACACTGAGCCACTCAAACTGTAAAAGACACTGGGAAACAGACTGCCTCTGGGAATTGAATTGGGTGGAGTGGTAGACAGATTGCCAGCACTGTTATATGTTCCCTTTTTCTTTTTTTGCTGGGCACTTAAGTATATAATATACTGCCAACAGTTCAGGATATCTTAACCAAGATTCCATAGAACTTCCCCAGTTTGGGAAGTGTTGTGATATTCTCTGTTCAGTTTGTTGCTCTTGTTAGGTCATGCCTTTAGTCCTGAGGTTCCAGGGAACATCAAGCAGTGGTTTGATTTACCAGTATTAGGTCTTTTCTTTTCCTTCCTCCTTCCCACTGACCACCTGCCCTTTTTTTCTTTCTTCATTTTATTTTATTTTTTATTTATTTATTTATTTGCCTTTTGCAGTACTAGTAATTCAACCAAAAGCCTCATGCATACTAGGCAGTCACTCTACCATTGAGCCACATCCTTAGCTCATTTTGTTGTGTGTGTGGTGCTGGGGTTTGAACCCACGGACTTGTGCATGCAAAGCAAGCACCGTAACTGCTGAGCCACCACTCCAGCCCCCATCCTCAGCTCTTTTTAATTTTTATTTTCAGACAGGATCTCATTGAGTTCCCTAGGTCATTACAACTCAATGTAATTGAGCTGCCCAACTCATTACGGTTGATAGGGAACAGAGGCCTGGAGCAGTGGCTCAGCGGGTGCAGCACTTGCCTAGCATGTGCAAGGACATGATTTCAAACCCCAGCACCACGTACACAATGAAGGGCCATGTGAAAAACTAAATAAAGTTGATTTTCTCTTCCTCTCTATCACTGTCCCTCTCTCTTTAAAAAAAAAAAAAAAAAAAGTTAGGGAACAGAGCCAGAGTAGAACCCAACTTTCCTTAGACTTCCCATTGCATCTGCATTCTGAAAGCCACTATTCTGCCCCTCATGGCAGACTGTGTGCCTCTGGAGCTGTTTTTCTTTGCTGCTTATTCTGATCCTTTACTATGCTAATTTCCCAACATTTTCTGATCTTGTGTACCATCAACAGAATAGCAGCAGGCCCTGCCAATATAAATTATGTACATATTTAACTGCTTTATACTAAGTTTTAAAATAAATAGCAATTTAGAGATAAGATTACAATAATAAAAATGAATGTTGTTAGTCTCCTATCCATTGTATCATCATCATGTATGCCCTGCGTGTACACACACTATGGTGCGACCACTTGATCTTTGTCCTTAGTGGTATATGCGTTTTCTTTGTGCATTGTGTTATTCTAATTATAGCGTGTAAGCCTATGAATGAACTCCATCAACAGTCCTTACATTTATACTGTTCAGAAACCTGCTACTGGGCTGGAGCGGTGGCTTAGCGGTTTCGGCGCTTGCCTGGCAAGCACGAGGACCTGGGTTCAAACCCCAGCACCACGTACACAACTAAGTGTTGGAGCAACTAAGGCCATGTGAAAACCTAAATAAAGTTGTTTCTCTCTTTCGCTGTCTCTCTCACTGTCCCTCTTTCTTAAAAAAAAATAAATAAATAAAAGAAACCTGCTACTATTGTTTCTGAATTTGGGGAAAATGATCTCTTGTTCAGCAAAATGTTCTATATTTAGTTAACATATGTAACAACAGTTATGATAGTTATATTCTACAAAGTTGCTGTGAACACAGTGAATACTAAATCTTTGTCCCTGGATAGAAAACAAGGTTAAGTTCCTACAAGCCTCTGGTCATATTTTCAACTGACCAATGATAATTCTGTTTTATTTGTGTTTCTGTTTGCCTTTTACTGTGTATTATTGATTTAACAGTGAGCCACAGTCAGTGACACTGTGACTAATGCTTTATACGTAAACCTTATCTAACATGTAGTTTTTCCACGAGGAACCTCACAGCCTTCTTGCATTAAAGAACTCTAGACAGTACTTTAGCATTTTGTTTCAGGGCCATTTTTAACAGCAAAATCATCAAGAAAAATGTGGGAAAACACAGTAGTGCATAGACCTGGAAAGGATGCTTAAGTAGGCTTGCTTGTCCAACCCTCGCTAATAATGTAAGCATCTTCATATTAAAATTTTTCACCATGAGCATGTGTCCAAAAATAACTTTGAAAGTGCCATGAGTATTGATTAGAAAGTCACCCATTTTAGTAAAAGGGTGTGCTAAGGTGGAATCCACAAGTGAGGAGGATTGGAGGATTGGCTATTTAGGGTATTATTTCCAAGTAGAGATTTAGAGACTACACAGTTCAGGTTTATCATTTTGGTTCTTGGCCACATAGAAACTAGATTTTATGGTGAATTTACTTTTTTTTTTTTAAATGGTACTAGGGATTGAATACAGGGGTACTTTACACCACACTAAGTTCCCAGCCATTTGTATTTTTATTTTGAGACAAGGAAGGTTTTGCTAAGTTACTTAGGGCCTCATTAAGTTGCTGAAGCCGGCTTCAAACTTGTAATCATCTTGCCTCTGCCTCACGGTCACTGGGATTACAGGCCACTTTTTCAGTGTATCATTTATAACGTTGAATATGATCAGTTTTTTAAGAGTTGGCAGATTTATTATTTTAAGATTATGCTGCTAATGGAGGTTAGTAAAGACAGTGTTATGGGCTAGAATTTTAGCTTAGAGAATGAGGTATTTGGCAGAACTGAACAAGACTGAGGGAATAATTGCTACTTATTGATACTATTATTTTTATTGGAAATGTAACAGAAATGCCCAGCAATCCAAAAAAATCTCATTTTTAAATGCAAAATCAATCTTCCCTTTTTTCTTTTTCCTTTTTTTTTTTTTTTTTTTTTTTTTTTTTTTTTTTTTGAGATGGGTACTATCTTGTTGCCCAGGCTGGCCTTGAACTCCTGTCTTCAGTTGGACTGCATGTGTCACCATGCCCAGCTTAGTGCAAAATCTCTCAGAAAAACCAAAGCTCTATTAAAAATTTCCAAAAGAAATATGGTATGAAAATCCAGGAAACTGATGCTAGTAACCTCTCTGTGAAGTCCACCCACAAATTCTGGTTGGTTTTGCCTTGATGATGGTGTTTGATGGACTTGGGTTTGAGTCCTGGTTTTGTACCAGCATTAAAACCTCACTGAAGATTTCATCTGTTATAAGGCATAACATTGCAGCAATGTTAGGTGAATTCAAGGATACAAATGTGAATTCTTTTCCCTTCCTTCCACTGTTAGAGTCTGAAATCCTAGACCAGTCAGATTCCCTCTTTAGAACTCACTGGAGATACTGATTCTTTTTTGAGCTGCTTTTTAAAAATTTTACTCCAGTTATTAGCCCCCTTGATAACCTTCCCTTGTTCACTTGTAATTCATTGCACTTCATTAAATGACAGTTATCTTTAATTACAGTTTAATCTCCATGAGATTTAGAAGACAGTTCTTTGTTTTAACAGCAACACATTATAATTCATTTTGAATGCAGATGATGAAATCTACTGTTTGTTTCTAAAGATTTCAGTTTTCAGAGGGAACGTGCATTGTGTGGGTCCTGCCTTACTTACTCTAGGAAGATAGGGACAGTAGAGTTATAATTTCTGAGTCCCTCTGGTCCCATGTAACTGCCAGAACACTGAAACTTTTTTGTAGTTTCAAGTATGGTCTTTTAAGAAGGATATTTAAGAAACAGTTCTAATACTGCAAGTGCTAGAAGTATCTGGCAAATAGTATGGACCATTCCAAGAAATAATAAATTTCAGTTGTCCAAAGTATTCAAGTAAGCCTTAGAAACCCATTTTAAGAGATGTTTTAATAATAAAAGCAATTTTTAAAAAACACAGTAAATCTAGCTAGCCTACCTTAGTCCAAATAAAGCGCCTGGCATGAGGTGGTAGGCCTCACTCTTCACTGGTTAGACCGTACCTGGACTATGTCCACAGGCTTTTTTTTTTTCTTCTTTTTCTGGTGCTGGGAATTGAACCCAGGGGTATTTTGCCACTGATCCATCCCCAGACTTTTTTTTTTTTTTTTTTTTTTTTTTTTTTTTTTTTTTTTTTAGATCTTTTTATTTTGAGACAAGGTCTTGTTAAGCTGCTCATGAGGGTCTTGGGTATGTTGGTGAGGCTGGCCTCGAACTTTGCCATCTTCCTGCCTCAGTGCCACAGCCTCCTGAATCTTGGGATTACAGGTATGTGCCACCACACTTGGCCAGGTTTTTTGCTTTTCATTGGCAGGGGGCCATATTTCAGAGATAATGGTCAAATGAGGGCAGATCTGATAGATAGGAAGGAACCACGACATTTACAAGTTATGTAAAGTATCCAGTCTTTGTAACCAAGGCCGTAGCTCTAGCCTGAACTATGGTTTCTTGGTTCTTTCTTCCCTGGTGGGGTTATAACAGCCAGCCAGGGCCCCACGTGCTAAACATGCCCTCTGCCACTGAGTTGCACCACAGCCTGAATTACTATTTCTGAAAGTGGACAGCAAAAAATTGCAGTTCACATATGTGAGTAGTTTTTGTTTTGTGAGGGAGCGGTTTTCTTTAGTATTTACAGGAACTTATAATTTTATTAAGACAGCCTCTCATTCAAGCATTTCATTTTTTTTTTAAGAGAGAGAATCATTTTTATTTTTTTCATTCGGTTTTTGTTTCTCTGACACACAGCTGTGTATGTGGTGCTGGGGCTCAAACATGGGGACTCACGCATTCCAGGCAAGCTCTACCACTGACCCGCTGCTCCAGCCCCCTGACATTTTGTTTTTATCTCAGATATGTAGCTTTTGTATTGTAATAAATAACATTTTCTTTGAACAAAAATTAAAAAGGGCTGGGGATGTGACTCAGTGGTTAAGCACACCTAGGTTCAATACCCAGTACCAAAAAAATAAAGTTTAGGAAAATAGGAAAAACTTAAAACTATTACTAAGCTATTAATAGTTTTAGTAAAGCTACTAATAGTTTTTAAAGTTTATTAATAAACTAAAATTTAAAGCTTTTGTTAAGAAAAAATGAGTATACTATTTTAGTAAGATTATTTAAACTCTTAGGCTCTACTACTAACAGTCATCCATCCCCTTTCCCTTTCTGTTGATAATAGACTAGAAATGAGACTGATAGGCTTTTCTACCCTTTTTTGTTGTTAACTTCTTGATTTACAATGAACTGAACCTAAAGAAGAAAGTACAATATTTACGTTTGCCAAGGAAGCTTGTATACTCACTTAAGAGTGACATATCCCTTAATAGTTTTCAGTGAATTCAGTTATGTAATTTCTAGTCACAAGTGTGACTTCATGCAGTCCCAGCATGGTAGATCTCTAGGTAAAACTGCCCAAAAGAACTGTTCAACTGACCCAATCTCCCTCTCAGGGACCAGGACCTCAGGGAACAAAAGGTTGGCTGGCTCCAGGAGATGTTTTCACATTAACTAGTTCATGAAAGAGCAATATACGTAAGTTAAAAACCTGTTTTATTAAGTTCCCCTAATATCGCCACAGACATCTGACACTAAGCTCCTACGTGAAGAATATGAGAAGGCTCCCCTGAATCACAGAGAAAGATGCTAGGTGGGAAGGTCATCTGAGAAAGTAATTTAGACCCAGTAGGAAAACATGGCTCAACACAAGTATAGTTTTTCTTCAGATTTATCATAGCATAGTTGGTTGATATGTTGATAACACCTCTATTCTCTTGAGAGTACAATCTGGCCTTTCTGATTGAAATTTAGATTTTACTAAACTCTGATATCTGATTGCCAGAGATAACTTGACTACAATTAGCCATTGCATTTAAGTTTCCTCTAATTTTATTATTTATTTATTTTTAATTTTGGGGTTACTGGAGAATGAACCCATGCCACTGAGCTATATCCCCAGCCCTATTATTATTATTTTTTAATTTTAAGACAGGGTCTTGCTAAGTTGCTTAGCACCTTGTTAAGTTGTTGAGGCTGCCCTTGAACTTCAGATCCTGCTTCCTCAGGCTTCTTGTCTCCAGGATTACAGGTGTGTGCCCTATGCCTGACAGTTTTTCCTAATTTTATTCTTAGGATGAACAGCCTCTAATTTACTTCTTTTTGCAGGAAATTGATATATTTAAAATTTAAGATTTTTTTGTTGTTAAATAAAAATTAAATTTTTCTTTTTTTTTTTTTTTTTTTCATTTTTTGCTCTATTAAGATCATACATTTTCATTGTGGAAAAAATAAGCAAAAAAGTGATTTTCTCATAGAGTCATAAGCCAAAGGGAATCTTTATAAACATTTAGATCTATATTCTTCTATGTATTGTATATTTCCCAAGCAGGATTTTGCTCTATCTACATTGTGTTTGGAACCTGTTTTGTTTCTTTTTTATTTTTTGGAGTACTGGGGATTGAAGCCAGAGGGGCTTTACCACTAAGCTACATCCTAGGCCTTTTCCTTTTCTTTTTCTTTCTTTCTTTCTCTCTGTCTCTCTTTTTTTTTTAATTAAGACAGGGTCTTGCTAAGTTGATGAGGCTGTCCTCCTGCCTCACCCTCCTGAGTCACTGGAATCACAGGCATATGCCATTGCACCCAGCCAAGAGTGTTATTTTTTTTTCTTTTCTTTCTCTCTTTTTGGTACCAGGGATTTAACCACCACGCTACATCCCCAGCCTTTTTATATTTTATTTTGAGACAGGGTTTCACTAAGTTGCTTAGGGCCTCACTAAATTGATGAGGCTGGCTTTGAATTTACAATCTTCCTACCTCAGCCTTCTGAACCTCTGGGGATTATAGGCATGTGCCACCACACGCTCCCTCTAAGAATGTGATTTTTGTGTGTGTGTGTGTGGTGGTGCTAAGAATCAAATCCAGGGCTTCATGCATGCAAGGTGAGCACTCTACCACTGAGCCACGTCCCCAGACCAAGAATGTGATTTTTCTCAACTAAATTTTTAATTAATTTTTATTGGTACATTGTAAAATGTAATAGTGGGATTCATTGTGAACACTTATACATGCACATAACATAATTTGATCAATTTAATTCCCCAGTACCTCCTCCGTTTGCCTCTCCCCCTTAGTGTCTGTTCTCTACTGGTCTCCCTTCCAATTTCATGAAATCCCCCAACATTTTTTTCCCTCTAGCCTTCACATATGAAAGAAAACAAGATCCTTGACTTTGTGGATCTGACTTATTTCACTTAAAATAATGCTTTCTAGTTCCCTCCATTTTTCTGCCAATGACATAATTTTTGTTCTTTACCTATGGATGAATAAAACTCCAGTGTGTGTGTGTGTGTATCACATTTTCTTTTATCCAGAAAATGCAATTTGTTTTTAAATACAAGCCAGTTGGGGCTGGAGTGGTGGCTCAGTGGTTACGGTGCTTGTCTGGCATGCATGAAGCCCTGGGTGTGATGCCCAGAAGAAGAATAAGCCAATTATTTTTCCTTTTTATCCTCCAAAGTTAATGAAATAGTAGCTCACCAATATTGCCTTTGTGCTGTTTTCTGGCTGAAAAAAATGTTAAGTTCTAAAGACATTTCTACTGCATGGTTCCCCTGGAAGGCTTTTTATTTATTTATTTATTTATTTTAAAGGGACAGCGAGAGAAAAAGAGAGAAACAGCTTTATTTAGTTTTTCATGTGGCTTTCGTTGCTCTACCGTTTTGTTGGGTATGAGGTGCTGGGGTTCAAGCCCGTGTCCTCGCACATGCCGGGCAAGTGCCCTAACTGCTGAGCCACTGCGCCAATACTTGGAAGGCTTTTAAATAGCTATACTTCAAGTACTATCCTTGGATGGAAGTTTTATTACCTATTTCCTTCAAAGGAAACTTGAGTAAATATAGCAACAATTTATTTTTATTGATTCCATGACTTGCTCATTAAAATAACTACTTGACCATAAAGCTCATCCATATTTTGACTTCTAAACATTAATGAGGCAACTTCTTTAATTGGATTTTCAGAAATTTTGTGGCCCTTAATGGAGCTCTTTCCATGACCTGCCATGGAGCTGTACAGAATACAAAGAAGTAGAAACTGCTGCTTCCATAGTATCCCCTTTGGCATTCAGTAGAATTTACTTATAACTCCAGCAAAGGCAAACTCTTAGTGCTCTAGCCTTTTCTTACATGTACTGCTAAACCATAAAAATCCCTTAGGGTACCTGGTGAGTTAAAAATATTCACATTTATTTGCAAAATCCTGGGTTAATAGCATTTTTTCATACTATAGCATTTGAAAATTATCTGTAAATGGATTATAACTGAAGTTAAAGCAATCGTAATCACCATTATTTCTGGAAAGATTTTTACACTCCAGGGCTTCATGCTTGCTAGGCATGTGCTCTGCCTCTGAACTACATCTCTATCCCTTCTTATTTTATTCTAAGGCAAGTTCTTTTTAAATTGCCTAGGCTGGCCTGGCGTTTCCAGTCCTTCAGCCTCACCCCCCAGGCAGCTGGGATTACAAGTGTGCTCCACCATACCCAGCTATTTCTGGAATTTTTCTATAGCCAGTGTTGGGCAGTAAACACAGCTTTTCTCTTTTTCTTTCTTTTTTTTTTTTTTAACTTGGAACCCAGGACATCTTGCAAGCTAGGCAAGTAAAAATGCTCTACCGCTGAGCTACATCTTCAGCCCTAGTCCTTGATTTTAAGTTATTTTAGAGCATTCATATATGTATATCGTAGCACATGCCAGGCTATAATAGCATTAGTTGCTTTTTAATAAGTTACTTAAATTAATCATACATAGACACTCTGAAATAAGAATTAAAAGAATGGATAAAATCTTCACAATTAATTGTACCAAGTATTTTATGTTATTGTAATGGTTTAGATATGAGTTGTCTCCCCAGAGTTCATTTGTGAGATAATGCAAGAATGTTCAGAAGTGAAACGATTATCTTATAAGAGTCGTGACTGAATTAGTGAAATACTCCACTCACGGACTAACTGGGTGGTAACTGTACATAGGTAGGATGTGACTGGAGGAAGTAAGTCGCTGGGGCATGCCTTTGGTGCTTACATTTTGTCTTTAGTGACCAGAACTCTCTGTGCTTCCTGATTTCCATCCGCTGAGCTGCTTTTCCTCTACAGTGCCCTTCAGTCATGATGTTCTGCCTCACTTTGGGGCCAAAGATATGGAGTTGGTCCATGATGGACTGAACCTCTGAAATCATGAGCCAAAATAAACTTTTCCTCCTCTAAATTGTTCCTGTCGGGTCTTTTGGTCACAGGAAGAAAATGCTACTAAAACTGTTATGAAACATACTTTTTCACTAAAATAGGAAAGTCTGCTAACATGTTGACCCCAGATAATATAAATACTCTAGATGTTTAGTATACTAAATTCTAGTCACAGTGCATTGCTTTGTGTGTTTATGCAGTACAGAAAGGAGTTTTATGGTGAAGAGGAGGCAAATTGGCTGATCAGGAATTCTAAAGTTATCTCTAATATTTTTGTTTTGTTTTTGTTTGGTACTGGGGATTGAACCTAAGTGCACTTGACCACTGAGTCACATCCTCAGCCCTATTTAGTTTTTATTTTGAGGCAGTATTAGAAAATTGCTTAGGGCCTCCTTAAGTTGTTGAGGCAAGCCTCAAACTTAGGATCCTCCTACCACTGCCCTTGGCTAAATAATCTCTTTTATCTTTTTTTTTTTTT
>PVKS010031975.1:0-22967 GCA_004027875.1 Aplodontia rufa
TCAGCAACAGCAGCTGCAGTTGCAGCCACAATGGCTGTCACAATAGCCGCTGTAAATCCGAAGTCCCTTCAGGTTTGATAGAGCTGAATGTTCCAGGCATTCACCTTTACTTTTACTGGAACAGGAATTGTTGCGGGGACACGGAGGAGGGAGGAGTCAGGAAATCCCTTCTAGCAGGAACAAAGCTCAGTAGGACTCCATGTCATTTTGATGTCCCATCAGAAGCAGAAAGCTGACACACAAGTTGTTTCAGAATCTTCTGGGGACCATCATTTTTCTGTGGAAAAACACAAATACTACCTCGACCCAGATTAAGACCGGGTCGGGTCCATGCCTTTGGTTATCAATCCTTTTACATGACTTGTGCATAGGGTCGGCCACTAGGATGCCAATGGCATCCAAAGTTAAAAAATTTTAAGAATAAAGATATGATTAAGTAGGTCTCATGGGGCAGTATACTCCCCCTTTTTGTTTTTAAGTAGATAATTTTTGATGGTGAGATGTGCATGATCCATAATGCCTTGACCCTTTTTTTAAAAAATCCGTATTTTGATCTAATCCTTACGAAACTCTTAATGTTCCCAATCACTTTAAACCTTTTGTACTCCTTACATATATAGAATTACATCTGTTAGAATTTTAGTTCTTAACAACCTTTCTTTCTTTTAGTGAAGACCCAGATTAAAGCAATCTTAAATTATCTTTTTAGTTTTCAATCTATAAAAGCACATTTAATAAACCCAAATGTATGTTATCTTATAGAAACACTCTAAACATTTATAGAACATTCTATATTCTATTGGTTGACCACCTAGAAAACAAATATGTAAGTTAGTACTTTTTGTACTGAAAAAAAGTCCTAGAAGTACTGAATGAAACACTCTAAACACTTATAGAATATTCTATTGGTTGACCACCTCCAAATGAAGAGAAAACTCCTTAGGAATTAACTTGGAGCAGTTTAGGCTTCTCAGAAGCTTGAATTTAAAAGTAACATTTTTTTTTCTTTCTCTCAAACCACTTTAGGCGTTAGCTCGTGTAATTTGCATTGTAAAAGATGGCTATCGAGCAGATAATTAGTTGGTATCTCCTTCCTTTTTTACAAAGGAGCTAAGCTGCAAAATGATAGAATGAGGGTTTTTTAGGGCATTTTTGGGTTATGCAGGTTGGTGGTGAACCTGGCATAACTTGAGAATGAAGCTCCTGTCTGAATTAGTGGACATCCTTTAAAATTAAGAGAAGGGAGCCTTGCAACCTTTCATCCATCGCTCTATCCCCCAGGCTCCCATGGATACCATGGGGCGGGGCGGCTGCCCCGAGGGCCAGAGGAGGATGAGGTATGCAGCAAGCTCTCCTTTAGCAGGCCATAGGGTATAGTGCAAACACCTTTGTCCAATTGTAACAAATGAGTGGCCGAATAGCTTAGTCATGTGGTCAGGCAATTTGCTAATTACAAGCCAGCTGGACACTGGGAACCGGGCACCGGCAGGACAGGGTTGGGGACCTGGGAAGAGGAGTCGCTCCCCGCAGCGTTCCTGAGCGAGGAGTGGGCAGAACGACCTAGCGAGCCTGGGCCGTCCTCCGAGGGGCCTAGTTAGGACAGGGATGGGACGAGGAGTCGCTCCCCACTGCACTCCAGAGCAAGGAACGGGCAGAACGACCCAGCAAGCCTGGGCCGTCCTCCGAGGGGCAGGGGGAAGAGAGAAGGAGCCCAAGAATGCTGAGGTAAAGAAAGTGAGCCCTAAGGCTAGGGCGTTGGGCTTATGTACTTGAATTAAAAAGGAGAGAGCGTGGAGCCCTTGGACCTGGGCGGGGGCTTTCGAAGCCGACTAAGGACAAATTAAAAGGAAAAAGGCGGGGCCCTGAGACCAGGGTGGTGGGCTTACTCAGCCGAGTAGGGAGAAATTAAAAGGATAAAAGATGGGGCCCTAAAACCAGGGCGCTGGGGGGCAACTCACCGGAGCCAGAATTTCTTCCTGGTGGGCAATGTCCTGATGGCGGGAGTGTGAGCGATATTCCTCACACGGGGCACCATCTTGTGGGGAGCTGGATTGTCCCCCGGGAGCCGGTCAGGAGGAGGGTGAGTGCCGATGGCTGGAACCTGGGTCCCCCCTCGTCCGGGGACCCCTTCCCTCCCAGCCGGGGAAACGAGGCAACCACACACAGCTGATGGCAGCTCAGAATCCGTTTATTACTAAGGCATATGGGTTTTTATAGAGGAGGAGGGGAGACAGCCAAGGAATCAATAATCCTTCTAAGGGAGTTGCCAGGTGTTATGTAGATTTCAGTACAGACAAAAGATAGGAACATTCTGTAGTCAATACATTCTGACCCATCCTGTTTGACCTTTTGTATAGCAAAGCACGACCTAGCAGCCCCTCCTGAAGGAATTTATACAAATAGTAACAAGATTGCTCCAGGGCAGCTGATGAAACGGAGTGAAGGTCAGACCGAAGGTCAGACCCCAACAACACCAGTTAGGAAGTTCATGTCTTAGGAGTAGAGCTAACTACTCTAGTGATGGAATAAGGTATACTCTAGACCCTTAACAATATTTATAAAGCTTGGGGCTGGAGCGGTGGTTCAGTGGTTATGGCACTTGTCTGGCATGCGAGAGTACGCGAGTTCAAACCCCAGCACCATGTACACAACCAAGTGTCCCAGGAATGAAAGTCATATGAAAAACTAAATAAAGATTGCTTCTCTCTCTCTCTCTCTCTCTCTTCCCTCTTTCTTTAAAAAAATATTTATAAAGCTTAAAAACAGGTTCCAAGAAACATGATAATGCACCAGTAAATTACCTATTAGCCAGCTCAAAGCCCAATTCTTAGAAGTGAAAAACAAAAAAGATTTTTAAAAATATATTTTGCAATGTCTTGTGCATAATAAAAAATTACTAGATGTGAAGAAATGGAACATAACAGGAGAGATTGCTTCCCAACTCTATTAATAGAGTTTGGTCTCTTTAACATATCCCAGTGGCTAAGCCCAAACCCCAGTGTAAAAAATAATAATGAAAGAACAATGCACCCAAGACATGGCAAAAAGAAATAATAAGTAAGAAAAACTAAGCATAAAAAGAAGAGGAATGAACAAGTGGAGCATCAAAACTGTAAGATCAGACAGAGAGCACTCAAAAATAATAATTAAAGTAGCAATAATTCAACTACAGTTAAAAATAGGTTTCTGTAAGTTAAAATTACATATTTCTACTTAAAAATTAAATAATTTAAATAAATTAGGAATGTTCACTATTGAAAGTCCAATTAGTAATTTCAAATACTCAGAGGAAGACATACCTCAAAAGAGGAAAAATATTGGAGAACGTCATCATGAATAAAAAGGACATAAATTACTAAGCTGTAGAATAAAAAGTCAAATATAAAATAAGTTATAAATAAAAAATTTTATGGCTATAAAAAGTTTTGAATCTATAATCTTAAGGTCCTTACTGAGATTCAGAGAGATTTTAAAAGACACACACCAAGGCATACTTAGCAAAAATATTTGCCCTTTATTGTGCTGAGTAATGGCCTCACAAAGATAGCAAATTCTAATCCTTGGAAGCTGTGAATGTTATTTCATATGGTTAAAGTCTGCAGATGCAATTAGATTAGGGACTAGAGATTAAATTATCTGGATAAGTCCTAAATACTATCCTACATGATGTTATAAGAAGAGAGGTAGATGAATTCTACACTCAGAACAGAAGGCAACATGACCACACAAATTGCAGTGCTATGGCCATGAGACAAGAAATTCTGGAAGCTGTCAGAATCTTTTCTGAATGCTTTCCATTGCTCACCTATTCTGAAGGTCCTCTAAACATATACAACAACTATTTATAGCACATTCAGGAGTGGGAAGAGGCAAGGACTGAAATCTCCCCTAGAGCCTCCAGAGGGAACATACTCTGCCAACACCTTGACTTGGACTCACAGATGCTGATTTCAGACTTCTGGCCTCCAGAACCATGAAAGTAAATTTCCTTTTTATAAGCCACCTCGTTTGTGGTAATTGGTTATAGCAACCACAGAAAGCTGTCATACAAGTATAAAGAGAAAATTGCACACTTTCGTAAAGCAGTAAAAAGTTATCGAAAATTGACAACAAAGATTGAAAACACAAAATTCCACAAGAACAAAACAGGAGAGGAGAGAAAAGAAAACAAGAGATGTCAACAAAATATTATAAAAGATATGAAACCTATTCATAATATAATGTACTTGAAGTCCAGCAGTCAAAATATTCTAAGAATTGAGAGTAAAAACCAAATATAGTGATAAAATTATATTGAGAAGCAGTAGGTTACTAAGATATACCCTTAATTATAGTGACAGAAGCCAAGGGATGTTAAAATCAATAAAACAAAAGGCAGGAATAGAAGCAGCTTTAACACTACGAAGGAAATTACACAAGACAGATCTAAAGAAATGTATACAATAGGCTTTGTGGTGACAAAGAGCGGGGGAAATGCTGTGGTTTATCCTAAGACTTTAAACTACATGATTTTTTATTATGTACATGTATTGGACTGACTAAAATTCAAACATAAGAACATAATTACAAAACATAATGAGAATAGTGAGAATCTACCGTATTCTGATTGTTAAATACTTAAAGCCTCTAGCGTGTGACTGGGTTCTAGAGGGAAATAAGCCAATAAGACATAGTTCATAGTGTCAGCCTTGGGAGGGAGGACCCAGTAAGATCATGATGCTGCTCCCACAGATTCAAGCCCTGGGGAAGGGGCTGGAGCAGTGACTCAGTGGTTACAGTGCTTGCCTGGCATGTGCAAGGACATGAGTTCAAACCCCAGCACCATGTACACAACGAAGTTTTGAAGCAATGAAAGCCATGTGAAAAACTAAAAAAAAAAATTCTCTCTCACTCTCCCTTTGTCCCTCTCTCCTAACAAAAAAGAAAAGAAAAAGTCCTAAAACACTTCAAAAGGCTCTGCTCACCAACTGGGCAGCTACACTTGGTGTTACCCATTTATCACAATGGGCCTTTGCCCAACTCTCCCAGGACTGGGAATATGGGGATCCAGGCCACTCAGCCATGATGGTCCAGGAGGGGCACATCACAGTGGAACTGCCCAAGCTAATCCATCCTCAGAAATAAAAGACTCACTGGGAGTTTTCTGCTCTGGAGTAAGCCATAGGTGAGTGGATCCTGGAAAAGCATTAATTTATAGTTTTTCCTATTTTGTTTGTTTATTTGGTTAAGTGCCCAGTGTTAAATAGGTAAAGATTTATTTGAACTAGGCAAGTAGACCAGAGTGAAGTGGAATCAAGTGATGGCTAATCAATAAAATCAGCCTTCAGAAGCTGTTCTGCAACTCTACAAAGGAACTCCATTTGCAGTTCACAAAGTCTTAACTCTCAGTTGAAAGTCCTCTCAGGTTCTGAACATCACCTCTTGCATGGCATTTACCCAGATCTATCTTAGAGCAATAATTATGTCAATCTGCTAAACATGACTACTCAAGCCCAGTCTGTAGGCCTGACAAAAACAGGACCAGCCCGCTAGCTTCATTCTCAGCTCCTTCTCTTTCAAATGTAACACACACGCACACTCATGAAAGCCTACTAAACGGAATAAGCAAATACTACACTGGGAAGGACATTCTCTGCCTTATCCATTTTGGGGTTCAATTCCATGAATCTAAAATTCATATAGCATAGAGAATTAAGAAATGAAAAGACAAACAAGTGCACTGCAATTATAAAAGCAAAGACACCTAATGCTTGCTATGTTCTAATCACTCTGTACCTATTTTATTATATTCACTCATTTTATTCTCATAATTACATGACAGAATAAAAGCCATAAATCTTACTTAAGACATACAGAGGGCTTTAGTGGTGGCTCAGAGGTTACAGTGCATGCCTGGCATGTGTGAGGACCCAGGCTCAGACCATGTACACAACTAAGTTTTGGAACAGCGAAAACCAGATGAAAAACTAAATAAAATTGATTCTTTCTTTCTCTCTTGTGTGCTCTAAAAAAAGATAAAAGACATATGGAAACTGAGATATAGGAAAGGTAACTTTTCCAAGGTTGCACATGTAGAATTTACTGAATTTACTGAAGAGGGGTTTGAACTCAGACAATCTGGCTCTAGAGTAGTTGTTAACCACAATACAATACTCTATCAAACAATCTTCAAGTCTTTAAAATAAGAGACCATGCTTGGTTTTTCTCTAGCAGTTCCTCACACAGTGTGACTATTCCATTGGCTCACAGATAGAAGTGTTGAAATGAGAACTGTTTGGGTTGTGGACAATTTCTATAACCTCAATCTACCTTCAGCATTGTCAGCGTGTTGTCATTACCAAGGGCAAAATGATTGTTTCAGTTACCTGGGGTTGCAGTTTCTCCCATTCTAGAAAGACACAACTAATCTGAGGACCAACAGGCCTTTATCCAAGTTCCCACTGGGATAATACAATTCTGACTCAAGGACATAAGATTTTGGTTGAAAAATACAGTTATAGCTTTGTAGGGAAAAAGAAATGATAACTTTTCTTGATTTGCTGACTACTGGAATATGAGAGGAGAAAAAGCTAAGATGAATCTGAAATTGCATACTCAGAGGAGATGGCACAGTGTTTATGACTAAGGATGACATAAAACTGGGGAGAGAAGAAAACGTGTAAACAATGGTGAGCTAGTCTGCTTTTGCTATATTGAGACTGTCAACAAAGACATCTGTTACCTTAGTTACTCTGTGTCCTGTCAGTCAAATATTTATTGGCTGTTTCTCAGGAAGACATTCAGTGGCAAACATTCTGTGAAGACAAGCACATCATATAAATGCCATCAAACATGCTGGAGAGATTTCCAACTCCTGCTAGCCTAGTCTAAGTAAATCTGAAACAGTTCATTAACATCCAGAGAAACACCTAGATCTGAAACTCCAGTCTAAATCTTTCAAAAGTGAGACATTCAATAAAAATAACCCCAAATAAAATGTTTCCTACCATTTTGACAAATCATAGTGCAATGGTTTTCATAAACATCCAATTCTAGCCAGGATTATTTTTTTACTTTATTAGTTCGACATATTACTTACTACATATTGGAGGGAATTGTTGTTACATATTCTTGCATACATGTATATTGACATAGTGAAATAGTAAGTTAAGACCAATCCTAGACCAGAATCTATCCCTGTTAATCCAACCCCTAGACTCATGTCTCCTCTGTAATCCCACTATACTATAGTTTGAAATGAACATATACTGTATGATAATGTTGGCATTTCTTAGTTTCTCTGCTAGGCTCCTAATGTGAGTTAAGTATTCCCCACTGTACTGATAACTCCCCTTGTCCCTCCCTCCCCACTCAGCCTCCCTCTTTCTCCTCCTACCTTCAGATGTATGGTTCCCCCAGTTTATGTGAATTTTCCACTATGATGAGTTTATTATTTACACTCAGTTGACTATCATCCTGTCTTAGGTTTTATACTAGCTTCCACATATGAGAGAAAACATTTGGCCCTTGAGTCTCTGAGTTTGGGATATTTCATTTAGCATAATTTTTTCCATCTCCATCCATTTGGCTGAAAATGCTGTGATATCATTCTCTCTAATAGCAAAGTAGAACTCCATTGTATATATTTACCACAGTTTTTGAATCCATTCAAAAACTAGGGGCATCTAGGTTGGTTCCATAGTTTAGCAATAGTAAATTGAGCAGCTATAAACATTGATGTAGCTGTGTCTCTGTAATATGTCAATTCTATTTCTTTTGGGAAAATACCCAGAAGTAGGATAGCTGGGTCATAAGGTGGTTCCAACCCTAGTCTTTTGAGGAGTCTCTACACTGCTTTCCAGAGTGGCTGTACTAGTCTGCAGTCCCACCAGTGGTGTCCCACAACAACCCCCTCCATCATCTATTATCATTCATATTCTTCATTTTTGCCACTCTGACTGGAGTGAGGTAGAATCTCAATGAAGTTTTCAATTGCATTTCTAGTGATGTAGAACATTTTCTCATGTTTTTATTGGCTTTCTGAACTTCCTCTGCTGAGAAGTTTATGTTCAGTTCCCTAGCCCATTTATTGAATGGATTATTTGTGGTTTTGGTGTTCCATTTTTTTGAGTTCTTTGTATATTCTGGATATTAGTCCCCTATCAGAGGCATAGCATGCTATGATATTCTCCCATTCTGTAGGTTCTCTCTTGATATTCTTGACTAATTCTTTAGCTGAGCAGAAGCTTTTCAGTTTAATGGTATCCCACTCATTGATTCTTGACTTTAATTCTTGAGCTATGGGAGTCTTGTTAAGGAAGGACATGCCTACATTGATGTTGTGGAGTGTTGATACTATTTTTTCATCTAGCAATTGTATAGAAGCTGGTTTGATTCCTAATACTTTGATCCATTTCGATTTGATTTTTGTGCAGGTGAAAGATAAGGATCTAATTTCAGTTGTCTGGATATGGCTGTACAGTTCGTACAGCACCATTTGTTGAACAGGCTTTCTTTCCTCCACTTTATAATTTTCTACCCTTTGTCAAATATCAGATGGTTAAAGACTTGTGGATTTGTCTGTCTTCTATTCTGTTCCATTAATCTTCATATCTGTTTTGATACCAATTCCATGCTGTTTTTGTTACTATTGCCCTATAGTATAATTTCAGGTCAGGTATTGTGTTACCTCCTGTTTCCTCTTTCTTGCTTAGTAATGTTTTGGCTATTCTGGGTTTCCTGTTATTCCAAATGAATTTGAGAATTACTTTTTCTATATCCATGAAGAATGTCACTGGTATCTTGATGGGGACTGTATTGAATCTGTACAGGACTTTCAGCAGAATGGCCATTTTAATTATATTTACTCTGCCTAACCAAGAACATGGAATGTTTTTCTATCTTATCTGATCTTCATGGAAGTATTGTATTTCCCCATCAAATTTAAAGCTGAGTTTTGCAGGGTATGGTATCTTTGGCTCAAAATTATTTTCTCTCAATATTTGAAAAATATCATTCCATGCTTTCCTGGCCTTTATTGCCTGATCTAAAAATCCCACAGTGATCTTATTGATCTGTCTCTGAATGTGATTTGATATTTTTGTCTTACTGCTTTTAAAATTCTATCCTTTATTTCTCTAATATTCATTTTGTATATGATGTGTCTCAGTGAGTTTCTAATTTGGTTAGGTCTATTTGGTGTCCTATAGGCATCTTGAATTTGAGTTTCTGGATCAATTCTGACATGGGAGGAATTTTCTTTGGCTATCTCATTGAGAAGTTTCTTTATGCCATTTGTTTGTTGTTCTATGTTCTCCCTATCTCCACGACTCTCAGGTTATTTCTTCTCATCTTGTCCCAAATTTCCTGGAAGTTATGATAATGCTCAGTAAGTTTCTTTTCTTCTCTATACTCCTTTGATTCAACATTGCTCAGCTTGTATTCGTTGTCTGATGATCAGTCTTCAAGAGCTGAAGTTCTATCTTCTGCTGAGTTTACTCTGATATTAATATCTTCCATTAAGCTTTTAATTTGGTTGACCATGTTTTTCAATTCTAAGAGCTCTGCTGCATCTCTTTTCAGAATGTCTAGCTCTTTATCAAAGTGGTCTCTCAGCTCCTGCAATTGCTGTCTTATTTCCTTCCTTAAGTCTTCTTTTAATTCTTTGATTGTTTTAATAATCAGATTGTTGATACTTTTTCCTAGGTTTTCATCCAGGACCCTATCTGCGGACTCCTTGGCTGGGGAGTTGTGAGTTTGAGGGGAATTGCTTCCCTTTTTCTTCATTTTCAGTGCTGGGGAATGGGCCTGTGAGCCCTCTTAGGTTATTTTACTTTGGAGATGTTGATGAGTTGTGAGGTTTTTGTCTCTTTAGGGACTAGTGCTGGGTGCAATTTGAGAAGTTGAGATTAGCAGCAGTCTTCCCAGTCTATGGTTAATTATTGGCCTTTGTAATGTCTAATACCTCACAAGGTAATGTGTAAGAGACAATATGAGCAGCCAATGGGTACAATAAACAGGGTTAACCTGGTTACTTTGTTACTTCTAAGACTGTTACGGTGTTAATTGCCACTTATGAGTGGAATGGTAGGATTAGTAACAATCGTTTGTTAAAACACTATTAAACATCAGACTATAACTGGATTAAAAGTAACCAAGCATTTTCAAGTTTGACAATCACGTCGGATTTCCATTCAGGCCAGCCATAAGAATGAATAAACAATATGTTCGGTTACCACAAGACTACTCCAAATTACCAAAAATAAAAAATAAAAATCAAAGAACAAACAAATAGGGGCTGGAGCAGTGGCTCGGCAGTTATGGCGCTTGTCTAGCATATGCAAGCACACAGGATCAAACTCCAGCACCCATGTACACAACTAAACACATGGCAACAAAGGCCATGTGAAAAAACTCAATAAAAAACAATTCTGTCTCTCTCTCTCTCTTTCTCACTGTCCTTCTCTCTTTAAAAAATAAAAAAGAACAAACAAACAAAATTTAAATTAGAATAAAAGGAAATTTAAAAAAGAAGAGAGAGAGAGACAGAGGTAGAGATTAGGGAATGATGTTAAAAGAACAGAATGACTATTGCTAGAGAGTACGAAAGATGTGGGTAACGGAGAAGTGGACTACTAGTGGGCTTTGCAGCCCTGACCTCAGGTAGTGTGGGGAATACTAATATTTACAGTAAAGCAAGTGTTCAAGGGAAAGGTAAGAAATAAATAAGTGAAAAGAAGAAACAGGTGCACAGCAACACTTACTACACATAAACACACACACATTAAAAGAGAAAAAATAATTCAAACCTGATGTACGGACTTGAAGAAGCCCTGGTGATTGCCAGCAAAGTCCTAGAAATTGTCTTGAAAAATTTTCCCAGAGTATGGGGGCTTGCTGGTTGTGAGGAGTAGGGGAGGTGTTTGCCCTTAGGCAGCTGCTTCACTCCTGGATCCAATTATCTCTGGTTTAACTGCCCTACAGACTACACTGGCTCCAGGCTCTCCTTCAGTTCCCATTGAATTTGCTCTGGGGTCATAGATACTGAGTGTCTGCTACAAAGTTCCACCGGCCTTGCTTGTGTACTCAAAATGGCAGCAGCCCATGCCACTTAGGGCTGAAAGGGGGAGCACTGTTCTCTTCTCCAGAGCAAAGATGCCATGGCATTGTCCCAGTTTAGGCACAGAGCCCCTGTTTGCATTCTCCCCATAAACAACATAGTGTAGGGTCCTGGCAGGATTGTGGGGAGATCTGCCTTAGGCCCCCCTGCTCTTTTGCCCTGCCAGTTTGTCTGAAAACACTGCAGTCTGACCTCCTCCTGTGTGGGAAGGTGAGTCTGCACCCTCCTCCACAGCAGAGACGCAGCGAGAACCTACTACCAGCCCAATAAAGCTTTTTGCACTTGGTTTCTGCTGGGTTGAAATGGTCAGAGTAATACAAGCAGTCTCGCCAACTGTTGAATTGAGGGGCAAAAAGTCACTGGCAACCAGTGACCAGAGATCAGATGGGTCTGAACAAGGTCCTGTTTTCCACTTGCTACACCCAAGTCTCGGAAGTCACTGATCTCCCACTGACTTGCTCTGTGTTCAGTGAATCTTTTCCTATATGTGCTCCTTGATGGAATGTAGCTATCCCAGCATGTCTTCCTTTCAGGTCACAGTGAGCACTGGCTGCAACTTGCTTGTGGTCTGCCATTTTCCCAGATCTCTAGCCAGAACTTTAATGTAGTGATTTGAACAAACTTGGGAGCAATAATTTATTCCACTTACTTAAGGACACTCACTGATTTTCTACTTAGAAGTTTCCTAGTTTAAATTTTTTTTTTCAGGGCTGGAGACTAAACTCAGGGCCTTGTGTGTGCTGGGCAAGCACTCTGCCACTGAGCTAAATCCCCAACCCCTAGTTTAAATATTTCTAAGTGATCAGGAATACCTTTCCTCCATATGTCTCTTTCCTTGAGTCATAAGGATTTAATACCTATTAGTAAGGAAATAATCATTTGGATTAATTTTAGTAAATACTGCCTTCCTCAAATATTGGTCATGTTGCAAGTCAATATTGCCCTTTATATATGAATATAAACTTATTTTAAGCTATGAGTCATCGATTCTCAAGGTACTTTTCTAAGTGTCAGGGTTCTGGAATATGTAAGCAGGCTTGTTGGGTGAAAAAAGAAAGAGAACTAAGTTGCCAATAGAATTGGACTCAGGGCCTGTGATAGTCTATTGCTATGACAAAATACATGAGAAAATTAATACAAAAGGACCAAAGTTTTATTTTGTTTCGTAGTTTCAGAAGTTTTGGTCCATGGTCAGTGAGCATCATTGTTTGGGGGCCTATGTCAAGAAGAACATTATCATGAAAAACTCATCGTGGAGCAGAGCTGCTTACCTCATGGCTTGGCAAAGCAAAAAGAAAGAGGGAAAGGGACTGAAGCTTCAATATACCCTGAAAGGGGAGGACCCCTTATAATGTAGCCTCCTTTCACTAGGCCCCTAAAGGCTCTACCACCTCACAATAGCCTCATAAACTGGCAGTCTAGCCTTTACACAAAACCTTTTGGTAGTTGAATCCAGATAAGATATAATGCTATACAACATAATCCTTTTTTAGAGATATGGGGGGAAGGGAGGGATAAGGGTGGGTAATAGGGGGGGCTCTCCTGGGGGTAATTGTAATATCCAGAATCTATACACATTTGATATTATTTTGTTAAAAACTTGTATGGTTGTTCAAAAATAAAATTTTTTTTAAAAAAAAGCATAATTCAGAAAAAAAAAACCTTTTGGGAACACTTCCAACCCATGCTCTTACAGGGCCCACCAGCACAATTCTAATCAAATTTTAAGTCTATTAACAAATCACAACTATATGTACAATATTGTTTGGAGAAAAAAAATTCTGGTTAAAAATATATAACACTACTGATTCTATTCTGGAAAAGAAATATATTCCAAGACAATTTCTAGTCTTTACCCTTTAAAACAGACAAGTATGTTTAGTGTTCACAAAACAATACACCAGTTATTCTCAGCTACTGGTTTATGTAATAAAATATTAAGAAAAATCTCCAATATAATTAGGTAGCACAAAATATTTATCACAATTTAAGATAATACACTCTCAATCTGGAAACTTTAAATATTTAGATTTCTATTTCTAAAACATGTATATTATTTTTTCACAAAACATCAAAATGAGATACCTTTTTTCTTTTTAATACATATCACTCTATTCTTAGTTATTTGCACTGAAATTGATTATTTTTTCAAAGTATTCTACTATCCTTATTGACTTTTTAGTCTTCCATGCAAACACAAATGAAGCATCTATATTGTACAGCAAAATTAAATTATGCCTTCCTTATGCCTGGAGTTCAAGGGTAATTTATTTTCACATTTGTTCACTTTGCTATTTCTAAAATTTGTTTAAAGTATTGTTATTGTTCAGACTTTTTTCCACCACTATAATGAAAACCACTTTAATAATTTTATCAAGATTCTTCAAAATCTACTTGAAGTTACATAGACAAGAAATAGTCAAAACCTATTAATGCAATTTCCTCATAAATGTCAGTGTGTGACCAAGTAGAAAGTACAGAACAGAGGATACACTAAAGAGAGTCATTCTGCAAAATGAAACTATGGATTTGTTATCGCTCTTTATTGTCTCCACAAATTAAAAGAAACTAATCATTTCATAATACTTGACAGAAACTTTGAAATTATTTTACCTAACACACTTTTTATGGTTTAGTATGAGGAACCTAAAGACTCAGAAAATAGAAATAATTACCTGCTTCTATATATTTCTGTTAGCATAGCTAGATAGATGTTTTCCAACAAATGAAAAAGAAATTAGAATGTCTAATTTAGTGAACAGACAAGTAAGCATACACAAAATTAATCTGGAACTGTGGGTAGAGGACAAATGTATATAGTGATTTAAAAAAATAAATGTATAGTACTACCAAAGTAAAACAAATCTAATTATTTCCATAAACCATACTGCACTAAAAACAGGGCAATTTGTAGTTCCCAATTAATATTATCTCAATCACTCCTCATTTACCTGCTCTCCTCTCAGTGCACAGCAGTGCTTTTCGAGGAAAAATTGCATGAACTCCTGTGCCTGCATTTTCCAAGGTTTTCTACAACAATTTTTCCTATCTCATTTGATTTTTTTCCTATTTTTATTGGTTCTTTTTAGATACACATGACAACAGAATGCACACAATGATATAATTACAAAAGCATAGAGTATAACTTGTTCTAATTCAGTCTGCAGTATTTCCCCTGGCCTTGCCACCATCCAACAATAAGTTGTGTTGTGTTTTCTTTTTCTCAAAAATATTTTAATTACTGATACATTAAAAAAGTAAAAAATATACATATTCTTGGGGCACCAAAATTTAGATGGGCTTATAATTTCTCCAAAATAAAATAAAGCAAAAGTAATGTGATGTCACTGTCAAAGCCAACTCATAAAAATGAATGTAGCTTCCACCTTGCCCACTGGAACACTTTCTTTTAGAACTGAGTCACCATGTAAAGAGTCCAGAAATTCTGAGACTTCCATATTTTAAAAACCAGGCCATATGTAAAGGTCATGTGTAGGTGCTCGAGTTGGCAGCCCCAACTAAGGGCTTAGCCAATAACTAATAATCAAAGCAGAGGACATGAGTGGAGACACCTCCAAATGATTCCAGACCCAGACATAAAGACACTACCATCCAGCAGGTGCCACTAAATGAGGCTTCACAGGTAATATGGAGGAGGAAAAAATCAGTCTCACAATGCCTTGTCCAAACCTCTAATTATAAAACTAGTGAGAAAAATAAAATGGTTGTTTTATATGAGTAAGTGTTTGAGTAGTGTGTTATATAGCAATAGCAATCAGAACATTCTCTTTTCCAACTCTTCCTCTAGTGTCTGAGTATCCTAGAGGCTCCTGGTGTTATGACAGAAGGGTGTCTTGCATCTCTTCAGTGTGCTCTGAATCTCTTTAGATCTGTTGCAGTGTGCAACAGTGATGAATGAGTCTATGCAGGCATCACGATGGAATTCACATGCAGGATTATGGTCCTAAATCTTAAACTCTGGTCATAGGGTCCTTCACATGGAGCTTTCTCTGTCTCAACTTTCAGTCTCTGATGGTCCATTGACACTTTCAGGCCCTCTGTATTCCCTCATCAGAGGACAAAGAAGTTTGTAAATCTCTCCCCACTCTGTGCATGCCTATGAAGCCTCTAATCATCTATCAGCCAACTCCCTTCACTATGCCAAAACTTTCACCTTTGCCATATTAAAAATCAAATATGACATTTTTCCTGATGTTGTCATCCTCCCTGAACTTGCTTACCGGAACACTATGATATGGTCAGAATCTTATACACACTTCTGGATGTTCCTACCACATGTCCTGGATTCTATCCTAAGAAGCTGAAGATGACAGCCTCGTAATCTATTCTGTTTGCCAAATCTGTTTCTCTCTTCTACCTCTCCATGTCCATAAGACCAGGAAAGGAGAGTGCCCCCTTGAGCTTCCACTCCAGCAAACCCTTCACCATGATATCGTCTTCCTTCCCAGTGGATATTAAGCCTCACAGCTCAGCCTTGATAGAAGAGGTATCCACAGTACATTGAAGAGTAAGTAGTGAGGATCGAGATGGCAACCAGTGACAGACCCCTAGTAACCTCTCCAAAAGAAAATATGAAATGAAACAAATCAACAAAATCAGAAATGAAAATGAAGACATCACCACAGACTCACCTGAAATTCAGAGGATTATCAGAAATTATTTTTAAAAACTATACTCCTCCAAGTTGGAGAATCTGGAGGACATGAACAATTACCTAGCCAAACACATTTCCAAGCTGATGTGAACATATTGAAGAGCTCAACAGACCAATATCAGGTAGCAAAACTGAAACAGCAATCAAAGCACTACCCAAAAAAAAGAAAAACCCAAGACCTGACAGATTCTCAGTTGAGTTCTGTCAGACCTTTACAGAAGAATTAACAACTCTCCTTAGTAAGCTATTCCATGAAATTGAAAGGGATGGAACCTTTCCAAACACTTTTTGTGAGGCAACCATAACCCTTATCCCAAAACCCAACAAAGACACATCAAGAAAAGAAAATTACAGACACTATCCCTGATGAACATAGACGCAAAAATCCTTAACAAATCCTAGCAAACCACATCCAAAAACACATCAAAAAGATAATACATCATGATCAAGTGGTCTTCATTCCAGTACCACAAGGCTGGTTCGACATACGCAAATCAATAAATGTAATTCATCTTTTAAACAGAATTAAAGACAAAGACCATATGATCATCTCAATTGATGCAGAAAAGACCTTTGACAAAATCCAACATCCACTTATGCTCAAAATTCATGAGAAAATAGGGATCAAAGGAACTTACCTTAATTTTTTCAAGGCCATTTATAATAACAAACCCACACACAACATTATACTTAACAGAGAAAAACTGAAAGCATTTCCACTAAACTCAGGAACAAGCTGTCCACTCTCACCACTCTTATTCAATTTAGCCCTCAAAACCCTAGCCAAAGCAATCAGGCAAGAGAAGGAATTCAAGTAGGAAAAGAGGAAGTTAAACTATCTTTATTTGCCAGTGATATGATCCTATATCTAAGAGACCCAAAAAACCCTATCAGAAGACTTGTAGAGCTTATGAATGAATTCAGCAAAGTGGCAGGATACAAGATCAACACACATAAATCAATAGCTTTCCTATACTCCAATAGCATTTTACCAAAGAAGAAATCAGGAAATTCGTCCCATTCACAACAACCTCAAAAAGAATAAAATACTTGGGAATTAATCTAACAAAGGAAGTGAAAGACCTCTATAATGAAAACCATCGAACATTGAAGAAAGAAGTTGAAGAAGACCTGAGAAAATGGAAAGACATTCCATCTTCTTCCTTAGACAGAATCAATATAGTTAAAATGGCCATTCTGCCGAAAACATTATACAGATTCAATTCAATCTGCATCAAGATATCAATGACATGCTTCACAGATATAGAAAAATCAATTCTCAAATTCATTTGGAACAAAAAGAAATCCAGAATAGCCAAAGCAGTACTAAGCAAAAAATAAGAAAGAAAGAAAGAAAGAAAGAAAGAAAGAAAGAAAGAAAGAAAGAAAAAGAAAAAAGAAAAAAAAGTGAGAAAGCCTAAAAAGACAGCCTGTTGAACAAATGGTGCAAGACAAACTGGATAGCCATATGCAGACAACTGGAATTAGATTCTTATCTCTCAACCTGCACAAAAATCAAATCAAAATGGATCAAAGAACTAGGAATTAAGCCAACAACCATACAACTATTAGAAGAAAAAATAACATAAACACTCCACCACATTGGTGTAGGCTTCTTCTTCCTTAACAAGATTCCTATAGCACAAAAATTGAAACCAAGAATTAATGAGTGTGATGCCATTAAACTGAAAAACTTCTGCACAGCTAAAGAATTAGTCAATACCGTCAAGAGAGAACCTACAGAATGAGATAAAATCATTGCCAGTTACTTCTCCAACAGGAACTAATACCCAGAATATACAAAGAACTCAAAAAACTTCACACGAAAAGCACAAACAATCCAATCAATAAATGGACTATGGAACTAAACAGAAACTTCTCAACAGAAGTTCATAAAAGCCAAAAGATATATAGGGAAGTCTGCTACATTACTAGCAATCAGAGAAGTGCAAATCAAAACTGCAGTGAGATTCCACCTCACTCCAGTCAGAAAGGCAAAAATGAAAAATGTAAATGATAAAAGATGCTGGAGGGGTTGTGGGGATAAAAGAAAACTAACACACTGTTGGTGTGTTCAATACCAAAGGGAATTGTTCAATACTGTAGATTGACTCTCATGAGAACCCCCAAATGCACCCAGGCAGGAGTATAAATCTAGTAATTTTCAAGGTTTAAATTACACGTATATAGTCATTTATATCTGTAACTTGGGGAACTATAGAGGAATCATGAGATTAGGAAGTGGAGGAAAGAGGTGAAATCCTGGACAAGGATTGAATTTAAGCAACTCTCAATATGTATGCATGTATGAATATGAACCAACAAATCCCTTCATTTTGTAAGATGATGCTGAACCAATTAAAAAAAAGATTAATAATCCACCACTTAAAAAATGAGAAAGTAGGGGCTGGAGTAGTGGCTCAGTGGTTCTGGTGCTTGCCTGGCATGTACAAGGCCACTGGTTTGAACCCCAGTACCACATATGCAACGAAGTGTTGGAGCAATGAAAGCCACATTAAAACTAAATAAAATTTGATTCTGTCTTTCTCTCACTCACTATCCCTCTCTCTTTAAAAAAAAAACAGTAAGTAGTATAGTCTTATTTACAATTCTTAACTTTTCGAATGAAAGCCATAAAATTACTAAGAAAAAAATCCACATTGGCTTAGTATTCTTGTAGTACTAAGGAATATCACAATTTTTAATACTTAAGTGGAAAGTGAGTCAGAAGTTACTTCTTTTTCCACTGACTGGTTTATCATACATTTATTCACTTGCTATAATTTATTAGAATTATATTTAAAAGAACAATATTAAATTTTTAAATTTTAAAGTCTTGTTCTTTGAATATAATCAGTCTGATAATGGAAATACCTCTCATGATATTAACAAATCCATTCATAGCAATTATAAGATGAAATAATTTATAATGTAAATTCAAAATAATCTTCTTTTGAGGGTCTATAAATCATTCTTATTATTCCCCAAGACCTCCACGGGGAGGATTTACTATGACAGTAGTTATTTTCTTCTTTTTTTTGCCTTCCCCCTCATCAACAAATATTCATTTGAAAAGTGTGTAGACGATTCCTATTATTGAATGAATTGTCCCCACTCCACAATATTAAAAGCAATGGAAAATTCCCTTTCCCCATTACCAAATCATATATAAAGTCATAGACAATAATGTCAAAGTAGAATTGAATAACAATCTGTGAGTAAAGTAAAATTTCTGTAAGTGACTCTGTTTCAGAAGTAAAGTGCATATATCTGACTTATATGTGGTCAATACATTGACCAATTTTTCTCTTCATTAAGACTAAGAAAGAGCTAATTACTACACAAAATAGTGACAACATATTTATCACAAGGCAACCATAAAATTTGTCTTCCAATGAGAATTTTAATCAAATAAAGCTTCAGTAATATGTGCTTTCAAATACCTTCAAAAACAAATATGAATAACATTTCATTTTCCATCTCAGTTCACTTACTGTCATGTCAGGCTTATGAAACTCTAGAGAGAAAAATAATTTAAAATTCACCTATATCTCGTAGGTCACTAGAAGACCAGGACTCAGCACATCTTTCTCATTCTTGTATTTCTAGCATTCACATCTGGTATATAAGTATTTCTGAATAAATTAGTAAGCCTACTCCAACTCTCCTGTTTCACAGGTGAGAAAATTGAGATCCAGGTGTCTTCTATCTTCTCCACTCTTTCAGTGAGAACAACTAAACTGTTGCTAAAATGAATCTGTGCTAAGTATGAATATTTAATTAATGCTGTATGGTTTTCAGCTGTATTTACATTTTTAATATTTTTCTCTATTAACTTAGTTCAAAATTGACAAGTACACCCAACAACATTTAGGTTATAAAACAAAAGAAGAGGGAACAACATGGTATAAGCTGTTATGATTTGGATCTGGAATGTTCCTCAAAGGCTCATGTCTTGAAGGCTTTATCACCAATGCAGCAATATTCAAGGTGGGGCTTTGGGGGTTATGGGATCATGAGGACTCTAATCTCATCAATGTATTGACCTACTGATAAGTTCACAATGGATGAACCATTGCAAGGCAGTGCAAACTGTAGACATGTGAGCCTAGTTGGAGGAAGCAGGTAACAAGGGGCTTTCCCTACAAAGGTATATCTTGTCCCTGGCCTGCCTCCCTGCCCCCCATTCCCCACATCCTGACCATCAAGAGGTGACCAGCTTTAATCTGCCAAACCCTTCCACCATGACATACTGCCTCTCCACAGGCCCAGATGAACAATAGAACCAAGTGACCATGGACTGGAAAACAAATCTTTCTTCCTATGAGTTGCTTTTATCAGGCATTTTCTCACAGTGACAAAAATCTGACCAATATATAATCCATATAAAATATTCAATTAGTTTTGAACTTATGACTTCATTATGCCCTAAACTCTAACTTACATTGAGGTTTATAATAATAAGAGATGTTGGAGTGTAATCACATAATTTAAGTAACTCTACGTATTACTGGTCTTTAGATAAAGGATAAATTTCATTAAATTGAAAATTAGGTTATAGCAACTTTGTTTACTATTAACTGAACAAAAATGCACAAATTAAGGAAAGAACACATCTGTTTCAATTTTCTATTTTCAATTCAGGGTCTTACTAAATTACTGAGGATCTCACTAAGATTCTGAGGCTGATTTCAAACCTGCAATCCTCCTGTCTCAGCCTCTGAAATAGCTAGGATTGTAGGTGTGCACCACCATGCCTTGTGGAAACAATATACTTAATGATTATTTCTAAACCATTTTTTCAATGAAATCTTGAAATTTTCACTTAAACTATGTGCCAACCACAATTACCTACCCTCATTGACATTCAAAATCAAAAGGAGCAGAGACACATGGAAAAGATAATGAAAGTAAAATTGAACAGTGCTGAAGATGGCGACCACCTACCAACAGTGACTCTGAGACGCTCCCAAGAAACACCTCACGCTGCAGGAGTGAACGCGGATTCCCACGGTAGGACAAAGCTCCCAGTGTGGGGGAACATTACCACACACACACTAATTTGTTGAACTCCAAAGGAATAGGGTGGTGCATTAATGAATATAAAGGAGAAGTTTGTGGTGCACAATCGATAGGCCCCACAAGGGGGGGGGGCTTATCCTGAGGGAAGGAAACAAAGCAAGTTTCCTAATCAAACACCCTAATCCAATCTCGAACCCCCAGAACCAAACGCTTTTAATTTACAAGAACTTGGTATAAAGCTCTGGGAATTAGTCGCTCACATTATAGAACTTACAGCTGTTCCTGCGAGCACCAGCATCCAGCCACCATTGTGAAATTTCCCTGAGGGCAGGGTGGGTTGCTCAGCAAAAAACGGGCTTGGGGTCTCAGCCACCACAGTCAGAAAACCAGAATCTACCACCCCGAGATTTGTCCATCTCCCAAGGGGTCTATGTGGTGCTGGGATTTCCCTCTCCACCTCCGGTTGCTGCCTGCAGAGCCAGGGGAGGAGAGGAACTGGCACAAGCACTTTAACTCAATCATGGTGGACAATAATTCTCCACGAGTGCTCACGGTTTACAAGACCTGATTTTCAAGTCCTTTAACATAATCACTCATACCAACGTGCAAGATCGGGGCAGTTCGCGTCATTCAAAAGCAACTTGGGGTCTCTGTCCCCAAGAACAGAAAGACAGAAGTTTCCACCACCACCCCCCACCACCTGGCCATCTGCCCTGGGGTCTGTGGAATTTCGAATCCCCTCTCCAGCTCGCAAAGCTCTCGGTTGGTGAGCTTCTGCCCACCGCTCTACACACCCCACTAGGAGGAGTCTGTGAACAGAGCTTGCTGCAGTAGGGCACATCCTTCTCAAGGGGACTGCCTGCCTCAGCCTCTGCAAAAGTGACCTGTAACTTTCTAACAAGGCAAGGACTGATATCAGCCTCAGGAAGCTTTGAAAAAAAGGGGCAGCCTGGGCTTTCCCTTAGCATCTGAGCCCCTTGCATAGCCAAGTAGGCCTTGACCTCTCCAGGAGGGCACCCCCTAGTGCTTGCAACTGAGAACCACATAAGCAATGGCACAATCTGGACCATCCTTCTCAGGTTTTTGTCAACCCCACAGAGCAGTTCTTGGGACTTCTGAAGATCATAAGTCACACAGAGTGGGTCGCCAGTGATCCTGAGGAAGTGAGTTTCAGGCTGGCCACTCTCCTTGGACCAGTCAGAGACACACAAATCTACACTACGATCAATTAGATTGTCTAAAGCTTCTGAGCCCCAGGCCCAAGAAATTCTAGAGTAATCATCTCAGGATTACAGCCCAGGGGGAGCTGAAATCTATCCTCTCAAGAAGCATGAGAAGGCAGGTTCTTATACCCTTTGCAACAGAAAATTTTGAGGAGATTATCTAAGAAAATCCAGATCACCGGACTTATCCAAACTGCTTCTCCCCCGACAAGCTCAACTGTGAAGAATCCCCAGCTAGAAGACAGATTTGAACACATCCTCCCCACAGTACATACTCGCTGACCTAGGGGGCAAAAAACTCAGAACTTTCACAACTAGTTTTGTTTTGTTTTTCGTGTGCCTCTTGGGTTTTTTTCTTTTTTAAACAGGGATCTGGCTGGAGTATACAATTTTTAAATTTTTAACATTACTGTGTTTTTTTTTCTTTTATCCTTTTTTGCTTTACAATTAGCACTGAATTTGGTGTTGATGAATGTAAATATTTATCCAGGTGTATGTATTGGTGATTGGCTCCTACTTTCTCTATGTCTTCTTGAATGCAACTGATAAAATTCAATACCACTTTATGGTCAAAACTCTGGAAAAGATAGGGATCAAGGGAAGATACTTTAACTATCTCAGATCCATTTATGACAGACCCATAGCCAACATTATCCTCAATGGAGAAAGACTGAAAGCATTTCCACTGAATTCAAATACTAGACAAGGCTGTCGACTCTCCCTTCTTTTGTTCTATATAGTCCTTGAAAACCTTGCCAGAGCTATCAGGTAAGACAAGGAAATCAAAGGTATTCATATAGGAAAAGAGGAAGTTAAGTTATCTCTATTTGCTGATGATTTCATTTTATACCTAGAAGACCCAATAACACCAGCCAGAAAACTCCTAGAGCTTATAGGCGATTTTAGCAAAGTAACTGGCTACAAGATCAACTCCAGCAAATCACTAGTG
>PVKS010031976.1:0-22969 GCA_004027875.1 Aplodontia rufa
CTGGGGTTTGAGCCAGGCAAGTGTGATACCTCTGAGCCACCTCTCCAGCTCAACAATACTTTTTTAATTGAAGAAGAGACAGCATGGGGTTGGGGATTTAGCTCAGTGGCAGAGCACTTGCCTAGCATGCACAAGGCCCTGAGTTCGGTCCTCAGCCCTGGGGGAAGAAAAGAAGAAGAAGAAGAGGAGACAGCACTATTAGTCCGACCAAATTTAAAAACTTGTATGCTAGTTTTACCAATGCTGTCTTAAAACTAAAGCTTAGGGGATGTTGACTATGTTCTCTGTTTACATTCTTCTGTAGATTAGTTCAAACTTTGATTCTATTTGTACATCTGTAAGAAAAAATCATAAGAGCCACCACTCCATTTGCTAGTGACTTGGAACACGGGGCATTCTTCAGGTGTCTCTGGCACTCTTTCCAGGTTCCTGCCTGAAGGCAGGGTTCTTCTACCACGTGAACATCCTCCGGGTGCCCGGAGTGGTGGAGAATGAGCTCCCTCGTCAGTGGCTTACAGCAGAAAGGATTACCCCACGCCAGCCACTGAGGCCAAGCAGGGATGGTTACAGGGACAGAAATATTCTCACCCGGTCACCACCTTTTGTTTACCCTCCCTGGGACTCTGAAAGATAACTTTCTCCAGTGTATACTGCATGGACAAAATAAAAGATCCTTCCACAGTCTGCAGTTCCCATCCACTACAGACAGACAAGCTGTTTGTTAGCAGAGGTTTGAAGACCCAAGTTGTCTGCTGATCCTAACTCCTTCCCACAATAAGGGAAAAAATCATAGCATGACAGTGTTAGGGATCTCAGATTTCATTTAAGAGGTTTCTGCAGTGATTTAGTATGACATTCTCTGCCTCCAGCAGACTGGCTTGAACGCTCACATCACTCCGGCTTTTTGGTCTTTATTTTCTTAACATGGGCACCTCAGTGACTGTAGTAATAATGCAATAGTCTCCAGATTGCTGTCCCTCCCTCCTGTCTCCGCACACCATTCCAGCACTGCTCAAACAATATGCACCCACTCGTAGCCATGCCTTCCGTTTTGTGTCTTTGTGGCATTCTCCTGCAGCCAATCACAGGATGACTCCTGTGGCCTTCAAGTCCCCGGATGGCAGGGCTCATGTGCTGGTCCACCATTGCATTCCCAGCATCTGCAGGGCCTGGAGCAGAGCTGGCCCAGGAAGACAGGCAGAACAGGCATAGCTCCCTGCCAACTGGCAGACACCAAATAGTGTTTTTAAAGTACAGTCTGCTTTTATTTTTTCTCTGTTCTAAGTTTATCCTTTAACACTAATTTATTATATATTTTTAGATGAGTCGAATTGGAAAAATCTACTAGAAATGCATGCAATGATCAAATAGTTATTCCTTCAAATACATTATTGTGTAGCAAAAAAAATCATAGCATAAAAATGTAATATTTTATAATGTAAAAGTAGTACTATATTTCACTTTTCCATTATTTACTTTCATGGCTATTGATTTTATGTATGCCTTCTCAGATCTTAAAAATTTAAACTTTGCTTTCCTATGGAGAATCATGGAACTACACACTTGTAATATTCTTCCAGCTTTCACTTTCAGCTTTCTAAGCAATTATGTTTCAGAGGAGGTTCACATTTTGTAGAAAAATAGACTTTCTATAATAGAAATTTCCATGTAAGAAAAATACTTTCTAAAGCATCTTTTATCCTCGATTGCTCTTAAACAGTAAAACTGTCTGACAAGAAGGCAAAAATGCTTTGCTAGACCCAATGGTGCTGTTTCCTCACTCAAATACGCTAAATGCCAAAAATTGTAGTTCTCTCTCTTCTTGTGGAGTTAGCTTACCAGGAAGAAAAAGTATACAATTCTCAGATATTTTAAGTAACTTCCTCTCAACCTTCTTTTAAACATTCTTGGTATGAATATGAATACTGTCTCTCAAGTGTTCTCACCAGAGTTAAAATATATATATATATATATATGATTTACTAGACCAGATACCATATAGCAGAGTACTTTAGAAAATGATTTCTATGTATTTGCATCACTTTCAGTTGCACATATTTTTCTTTGCAGATTGAAGTCATTTATAGAATTATGAACTTAATGCCAACCTGGTGGTGCACACCTATAATCTGAGTTACTTGGGAGGCTAAGACAAGAGGTTCACAAGTTTGAGGCCAGCCCTAGCAACTTAGCAAGTCTGTCTCAAAATAAAAAATGAGGGCTGGGGATGTAGCTCAGTCAAGGAGCACCCACAGGTTCAGTCCCCAGTACTTCAAAAAAATGTAAAAGAATATGTGAAGTTGTTATAATCTTATACTCAATATTTTATTCACAATCACAGGTTTCTGCTCAAATTGATTTTTACTTTATTCCTCAGTGTAGGGCAACTACAACATCCAGCGTTCTCCAAGGCCAACAACTACTCCTTGAGGGCTCGGTTAACATTAGACAGCAATCTGGGGAAGGCCGGAAGGTGGACAAGTGAAGGATATCTAAAAAATACCTCCACTAAAGAATTCCCAGGTTATGGGCTGGGAGAATTAAAACTGTTGAAATAGCTATACTACCCAAAGTGATTCATACATTCAGTGTAATCCCCCTTAAAATACCAATGGAACTCTAAACATAACTAGAAAAAAACAATCCTAAAATTCACATAGAGCACAAAAGACCTTAGAGAGCCAGCAATCCTGACCAAAAAGAGAAAAGCTGGAGACACCACAGTACCTGATTTCAAAATACTGCACAGTCATACTAACCAAGCAGCAGTATATTGACATAAAAGCAGACGTGCAGACCAAAGGCAAAGCACAGAGGTAGACACGCACTTCCACAGCCAGCTCATCTGTGACAGAAGTGCCAAAAACATATGTTGGAGAAAGGACAGCCTGTTAACAAATGGTGCCTGGAAAGCTGGATATCCAAGTGCAGATTGAAATTTGAGTCCTCTCTCTCTCTCTCTCACCCTGTTCAAATTCAACTCAAATGTAAGACCTGAAACTCAAACAAGCAGAGGAAATCATGCCAGAAAATCTTCAACACAGTGGTACAATCAGTAATTTTCTTGATATGATTCCACACATCTAAAGAAAACAAGTAAATACAACAAGCAAGAAAACAAAAAGAATAAAAATGGCAGATGGGATTACATCAGACTAAAAAACGTTCTGTACAACAAAGGAAGCAACAGAGTGAAAAGGCAACCTACAGAATGGGAGAAAACATTCACAGGTGTTCATCTAAGAGTTAATATATAGAACACATAAAGGACACAAAAAAGCTTAACAAAAAGACAGTCCAATTAAAAAGACAAAGGAGCTGAACAGACACAAAAGTAGTATAAATGGCCAATAACTATATGAAGAATGCTTTATAACACTAGCCATTAGGAAAATGCACATCGAAACTACAATGAGCTGTCGTCTCACCCCAGCTAGAATGGCCACACACACACACACCCCAAACGCTAGTGAGCACGTGCAAGAAAAGAAACACTCACTTCTTGGTGAGAGCATAGATTAGTTCAGCCACTATGGAAAACAGTGTGGAGGTTCCTCAGAAAACTAGAATTGCCACATGACCCAGCTGTCTCACTCCTGGGTATGTATCCGAAGGAAATGAAGTCATCACACAAAATAAATACCTGTATGCCCACGCTTCCTGCAGCACCGTTCACAACAGCCTCAGTAGAATCAACCTAGGCGCCCATCCATGTAGGGATGGATAAGGAAAATGGGGGTGTGCGCGTGCATGCACGCGTGTTTGTGTGCACCATAGAGTGTTACTTAACCATAAAGAATCGTTTGCAGCAAAATGGATGGAGCTGGAAGATAGCACATTGAGTGAAATATGCCAGACACCACGTAAGATAAGTGTCACATATTCACTCTCAAATGTGAGAACTAATAAAGAAAAACAATAAATATATAAATAAAGATTGTAACTTTGTGGGGGGAGAGGATTGCCTCCACAGAAGCAAGAAGCAGAAAGCCAGAATTCCTTGGGGAAGCCAATAGAAACAATCATCAAATGACCTTTTGGTCAGGGTTCTCTAACGGAACCAACGCAGTGTGTAAATATTTGTTGCAACCAATGCAATGTGCACATGCTGATAATTGTAAGGGATTTGACAGCCCCACAATGGCCATCTGCATGCTGAAGAGACAGAGAAACTGGTCCTCAGTCCAAGAAGCTGGAAGTCACAAAATTAGAGGGACCAATGATGCAGCCCCAATTTGAGGCTGAAGGCCTGGAAGCTCCCTGGAAAGTCGCTGGTGCCAGGTCAAGTTCAAAGTCTTAAGCATCTGGATGCTGACGTCCACAGTGGGTGGAAGCAGCAAAAAACAGCCCTCCAGAAGAGCCAGGCTTGTGCATGCGTGTGAGCGCTCTCTGCTGCTGTTTTTTCCGTACCCACAGCCTATCGGGCGTTGCAGGCCACATTTAGGACAAGTCTTTCTACCTTTCCGTTTCCTCACCTGGATCATCTCTGGAAATACCTCACACGGATCCTGTAGTGTGGCTTTACCAATTTTCTAGGCATCTCTCAACCCAGTCGACAACCACCAAGGTTGGCCATCACTACAGAGGCTCCGGAGGCTGAGGCAAAGAGGATCGCAAGTTCAAGGCTAGCCTCAGCAATTTGATCTGGCTCTGTATTAAAATTAAAACTAAACAAGGGCTGGGGGTGTGGCTCAGCAGTAAAGTGCCTCTAGGTTCAATCCCCAGTACCAAGAAATAAAAATAAAAAGATTGGCCATCACAAATAAGTTTGTTGTCTATATCATTCCTTTCTCTCCCTGGAAGAAGGCATAGAACTTCTCAAAACCTTCCAGATTCCCTTATTAAAGCGAAGGACCCACCACACCCCCTGCACCACCACCACCACCACCACCACCACCAAGTGTAAACTTTAATACACAAAACCTCCATGAAAGAAATTGAAGGGGGAAGTCAGGACCTGAAGTCTCTCTACAGGGCTTCACCATGGTTGACACGTGTGGGCTGTCCTTCCTGCTGTGTTCTGATCTGTTCCACTTCGCACACATTCTCAGCAGTATCTATTTTTCATCATTTGGGTGATCGGTAATGTATTTTCTTCACTCTTCAGATATGTTTTAGTTCAGTAACAGCAGCTGTTAAAGAGTATATTGCACATCCCAAGGATAATGGAATGCCTCATGTTTTTAATGAGAAAGATAATTATGTAATTTTCATCATAATAGTTATTTTTTATTTCCCAGTTACTTCCCATAATTTTCGTTATCGCCGCCTGCAAATTATAAATGAAGATCTTATTTTTGAGCCAAAAGCTTGCCAGTAAAATTGACAGATTTTCAATAACAATCTACATTAGGAGCCATAAAAACATCATTATTCTATTCACTTTCTGGTCTCTCTGCAGCAGTTCCCCAAATAATAAATGACGTGAGTGAAGGTTAACAGCAAAGCAGTGTCATCAGATAAATCCCTGGGCTAGTTTGGTGGCTGTATTCATGTCCATCAGATTGATTTTTTTTCTTTCTGTTTTAGTTCTTTTTTCCTTCAGTCCCCCATAAGCTGTTCTTAGGAACTAGAGGACAAACAGGGCTGTGCAGAACAAATGACACTGGTATTCTGTTTTATTAAAGATTTTCTGCATGGGTCCTGCCCAGAGTATTCTACATGTGTTACAGTACAAAGCTTTGCCTCAGTTATATTCTGTGCAATTTAGAGCAGATTGATTGCTACCTAGCACAGGTAACGATGTAGACATCATTGTCATCAACAAAGTAGATGCAGCGAATATTTCCAGAATGTTCACAGGCCCCAGTCACCGTGCCAAGCCTTTTGCATGAAGTGTTTCATTTACTGCTCTTCTCCTCACAAAGGCCCCAAGAGACAGGGCCCTCACTGTTCACACTTTCCAGATGAGCAAACTGAGGTTTTAAAGGGTCGTGTGGCTTGTCCAAGGACAACAGCTGCTTAGTTGAGGAGGCAGAACTGGAACCCAGATTGTCTGACTTAAGAAAGCAACGGCGTCTTCTCAGGAACCTCCGAAGACAAAACCAAGATGGTTTCATGAAAACAGTAAATCACTCAACATAGTGAAAATGGATTTATTTCGTGGTTAGTTAAGATGAAAGTTGCCAGTTGACGTTTTGCATTTTTCATTTTAGAAAATACTTCTGAAATAGAAAAAGATGTTCTTGTCCTGCCCAATTGTGATTTTATTCCTTTGACTGTGGTAATGAAGTGGAATGTAGGCACTAAGCCAGCCTTATAGATTTTTCTACACACTGCTTCACTTGACTGCGGCCAAAAACAGAACCAAAGCAAGTGTTTAGGAAACTTCCAGTCTGTCTTCTCCCGAATTTCTTTGCCACCACTTTTTCTTAAGCACAGTCTATCGTCCCATATAGCCAAAAAAGTTGTTTAATTTTCAGTCTTTTAATTTTTCAGTAGCAATAAAACCAAGGCACAAACTTAAGCTTGGAAACTTGAAGCACAAACAGACATGAAGCAGCCAGCCACTCGGCCCTCACTGGGTGAAGGGGTCCAAAAGCTCTGGTGTGGACATACTGTGGATGGAAGGAATCATGCTGAGCGAAGCTAGCCAAACCCAGAGACTCAAGGGTCCAATGTTTCCCCTTAGCTGTGGAGGCTGGAGCTAAACCCAGGCTTGGGTGAAAGGCAGTCAAACTCATGTATTAGACCCAGCAAAGGCCTAGCAACACATAGTCTAGGGCAACCATAGAAATGTAAGTGGGGGCGGGAGGGGAAAGGGAAGGAAAGCAGGGAGGGATCTAGGGAGACAATCAACCAACGATGTAGCGTATTCTTTACCCTGCTCCCTGAGAAGTCAAATAATACTTAGGCAAGCATTTGGAAAATCCACAATTTGTGTATACATACACACACACACACACACACACACACATTTACATCTGTTGTAGAGGAATACAGAAGAAAGAAGAGACTGGGGTGTGGGTGATATGGGAGTAACTATGATTTAGGATCAAATGCATCATTGTTACTTTATATGCATTTATGATTGTACAACAACTCAACTCCTTAATTAAAAATATTTAAAATTTAAAAAAAAATACACTGCCTTAAAAATAGTGCTCTGGATGATAAGAAAACAGGTAGGGAGACCAAAGTCTGGAGGGAGAACAAGGGCCTGGCTCTCACCCGTTCTCCGCATTGAAGAGGCTTGGGGATTAGGCAGTTCCCAGAAACCATCTGGATTATTTCAGGAGGCATGTTTACTAGTGGCTTACGGTACATGACAAAGCCCAAGTCCAACATATATTTTATGTCTCACACAGCACCCCTATAAGAAATCACTGTTCCATTTTACTGCAGAGGAGACTGACTCAGAGGGAGCGACTCCAGGGGATGAACAGGGAAAGGAGCTTCATCTTGGGTGGGAGGATGAGGGCACAAGGACCATGCTTCCCAATCCCACTGAGAGGTGTGGTCACAGAGCCAAAACTCCCACTCAGAGAATTTTATCTCCAGCACCCCACATGATCACTTCAATCTATTGCTCACATTTGCAGATGTGGCCATTCTAGTTTAATAGGTTATAAAATTTTTGTAGGCATGAGGCAGACTTGCCTCATTTCAAAGTGAAATTACAAGAATGGAGTGTTCTTTCAGTGACGCCTTTTAAAAAGTTCATGCTCGTGGGGAAAGGGTTCTGATTAGCAGCATTCTCTTCACTTGGCATTAGCAACTAAGAATCTATGCAAACGCATTTCTAACTCCACAAAGGCAGCTTTACCCAGACCCTACAGACCCATAGGGATGACTTTTTTTTTTTTTGGTAACTATGAGATTGTTTTCCCACGGTACAGAATTCTTCCTTCTAAACTGTACAATTCAGGGCTGGAGCAGTGGCTCAGTGGTTACAAGTGGTTACAGCACTTGCCTTGCATGAGTGAGGATACAGATTTGAACCCCAGCACCACGTACACAACTAAGTATGGGAGCAATGAGGGCCACATGAGAAACTAAATAAAATTGGTTCTCTCTCTCACTGTCCCTCACTCTTTCTCTTTAAAAAAATAAAATGTATCTTTCAGTGGCTTTTAGTATATTCACAGAATTACACAACCACTGCTGCTATCTAATATTAGATCATTTGCATCACCCCAAAAGAAACACAGTATGCGTTCACTCCCGTCGCTCCTCCCCTCGAGCCCCTGGCAACCACTCATCTTTCTGTCCTTACGGATCAACCTATTCTGGACATGTCATATCCTATAAACAGAATCATACAACTCATGGCTTTCTGTGTCTGGCTTCATCCACAACATGTTTTCAATACCCATGCGTATTGTGGCCCCTCGTTCTTCTGTGTGCCTATGCCATATTTCTTGATTCATTTATCAGTTGATGGGTATTTGGATTGCTCCTACTTTTTAGCTGTTATAAATGATGCCACTCTGAACGATCGTGGGCAAGTTTTCACAAAGACATATGTTTTCGATCCTCTTGGATATATACCTCTGAGTGCAATTGCCAAGTCATATGGAACGCCACGTTTAACTTTTGAGGACCTGCCAAATGTTTTCCAAAGTGGCTGAACCATTTTACATTCCTGCCAGCAACCGCACGAGGCTTCCAATTTCTCAGCGTCCTAGTCCACACTTCTCCTCTGCTTTTTGTATTGAAGCCATCCCAGTGGGCGTGAAGTGGTACCTCACTGCAATTTTGATTTGCATCTCTCTAATGACTAATGATGTTGAGCATCATTTCATGTGTTTATTAGCCATTTGCATATCTCTTTTGGAGACATGCCTGTTCAAACTGTTTGCCTGTTTTTAATTGGGTTGTCTTTTTATTGTTCAGTTGTGAGGATTCTTAATTTAGCTTAGGTAAAAATTCCTTAACAGATATATGATTTGCAAATATCTTCTCCCATTCTGTGGTTGTCCATTCATTTCATTATTGTATCTGTCCTTTAAAGCACAAAAGTTTTTAATTTTGATGGAGTCATGCCTATTCTTTTTTCCTCTGTTACTGTGCATTTGGTATTATGTCTATAAAACCATTGTCTGATCCAAGGCCACAAAGATTTACTCCTAAAAGTTTTCTTCTCAGACTTTTATAGTTGTAACTTTTAAATTCATTTCTCTGATTCATATTGAGGTAGGGGTTGACCTACCTTTTTTTTTCCTTTTGCATGAATATAGTTGTCCCAGATCTTTTTTTTTTATTATTATTATAAAACTATTCTGGGGGGTTGGGATTTAGCTCAGTGGCAGAGCGCTTGCCTAGCAAGCGCAAGGTCCCGAGTTCAGTCCTCATCCCTGAAAAAAAAAAAAAAAACTATTCTTGGGCTGGAGCAGTGGCGGCACTTGCCTGGCACACATGAGGATGCAAGTTTAAATCCCAACACCACCTACACAACAAAGTGATAGACCAATGAAAGCCACATGAAAAATTAAATAAAAGTGATTCTCTCTCTCTCTCACTGTCCCTCTCTCTTAAAAAAAACTACTCTTTCACATTGATCATTCATGTAAGAGTTTTGTGGATTTTTTTATTTTCTGGCCTCTTGATTCTGTTTCCTTAATCTAAACATCTGTACCCCTGACAGTACTGCACTGCCTTGATTACTGTAGCTCTACAATACGGTTTCAAATCAGGAAGTGTGAACCCAGCTTCACTGTCTTTTCCTCATTGTGTTTGGCTGTGTTGGGTCTCGTGCATTTTCATGTGAACTAGAGGATCCATGTGTCAATATCTGCAGAAAAAACAGGTGGGATTTTGGTGGGGATTTCTATGATTTGCTTTCAGGAATTTCTAAGTGGACATTCCGTTGAAAAATCTATGCTCTTATACAGTGCCAGTGTGAAGGAACTTGTGGCAAAGAAAAATTAAAGATTCTTACAAAAGCAAGTGCCGGAGAACTGGCTCTAACCCCTAACGTGGGTTAGAGGAATTCCTAAGGGATGATGCTGAAATTGATTTGCTAACTGTTTAGTAAACTTCTTTCTTGCAACGTTTTATTCATATTTTAATAATTTCTCTTATGAAGTCCAAATAATTTTTAATTAAGAAAGAAGTACAGCCCTCTGGGTAATATTGCAACCATGTGGATAGCTGGTAATTAAATTCTTCCACACATGTAACTGCATTCAAACAATTATGAATGACTCATTTTAAAGCTGCAAACCAAATTATGTGCATCTTTAAACAAACAAAATAGACTTATACGGCAGGTTTTCGTACTCCAGAAAAAGTTGAAGCATGTTGAAGAATGGTTACTTTCATGAGAAAGACAAGACATGCTATCAATTACAAATTTGGATATTCTCTTTGGGAGAGGGAGGGACATGACTTTTTGTAAGAAAAGAATGCCAAAATGAATCGTATAACTTTTTAATCTTAACATCTCACTTTTTGAGTATTGAAACTGAATTATAGAAGGATACTTAAAAGATATTTTAGGCCATGGTATAAACTGAGCAAATTTTTTCTTTAATTGTCAAGCCATTTTGGGTAATGTAAAAGGATTACTTTCACTGCCTCCCTGATATATTTGAGCCTAATATTAAAGAATATCTGTCATATTTTTAAGAAATAACAAAAGCCTATGCAATTTGTGCTTACAAACTTAGAGGGAAATGAATTTGTAAATTATTTTAGCATTTTAAAAGCACTTGCGCCATTACATAAAGTTCTACATTTTCTAGGGTATATAATACTCGCTGTTCAAAGGGAAGCCAACTGTCTCTCTTTGAACTTGTCTCTCAAGAATGCCATTTGCAGCTGTGTTTCCAATACCCCGTTGTTTCAAAAATTCATAAACATCTTTTCTGATCCCCCACTTGCTTCAGCTACAGTATTGCATTGGTTCAAAACACCTGTTTCAAGGTCAAGTTGCCCTCCTGGACACATGTTCCTCCCCCTGGCCCAACTGTATGGATTCACTTCTGGGTGACTCTCCTTTGGTACTCTCCACAGGTGCCCACTGGCCTCATGTTGCCCTGGGCCGTATGATAAGCAGTCTTTCTCAAATAGCACCCTCTGTCAAGGGCATCTAGATTTTTCCTTCCAAACTAAGAAGTCAAGACCAATGGGCACCATGGCTCAGAGCATGAGCTGGAGTCGAAGACCTGGATTTGAGTCCCAGCTTTGTTCTTCTGACCTACATGAGCACATTTATTAACCTCTTTTCACCTCTGTTCCTTCATCTATACACTTGGAGAAAATACTCCTTATTTCATGGGGCTGTTTTGACTATTAAATGAGATAGTGCATTTAGAACTCCTAGCCCATAATCCCACAAGATGTTCTCTCTTTTACATTTCTGCTAAGCAGTTACAAATTGTAAAGCAGTATTCCTGGCATTCTAAAGCAAATGAAACCTTTCCAATTTCATAAGATTCCAGAACTTAATTATAAGTGTTGTCCAATAAATGGAAGCTCTGTGGCTATCTTCTTCCTGCTCTCTGGGGTTGAATGAAGTGCTAACAGAGTGAATTAATGTGCCCCTCCTTCCAAGCACTGGGGTTTTGTCAGGGAAACCCTGAAGACAGAAAAAATATTTAGAAACAGGAGTGATGGCTCCAGTCACTCTCCTGAGACCACACTCTGTTCCTGCCTTGTTCAGAGAGCCAAGTTGTTGCTGAAGAGCTTCGTGGCTGATGGATTGGATTGAATTGGGATAGAACTAGTAGCATTTCATAACCCTTAGTGCTAATCATGGGAAGAATGTTTCATTTATTTAATTAGACACTTCTACCAATTAGTAGCTTTTGGAAAACAGACTGAAATTTGATGTTTGGTCAAAACTACATTCTTTCCTTATCTCTGAAAATTCAGATAAGGTTATTATCTCAGTTTTATCTGTTTGTGTGCTGTGGGAGATTATTGCTGAAGCTACAAAATTAGGTGGTGAAATAACGTTTGTGCTGCCAGTAAAGGTATATAAATTAGGCATAGGATTTTTCCCAGGTAGAAACTTGCTCCTAGCCCTCCGATTTCTCGTTTAGTAGTTTTAATTCAAAATTCATGCTATTGATACAGAATGGTTTGTTTCTTTTACTTTCTTTGCACTTGTTTAATTTAGTTGTGGACAAAAGCAAAATGATCTAAAATAGAAGTGTGTGGGGGAAGTGCTGGGAAATGACATTGGCCAAATTATATTGTTATATTGGCTTCACGTACAAATATGTAATAACAAATCCCATCAATCTGTGTACCTATAATGCCCCAATAAAAAATGTGGGGAAATTTTTAAAAAGAATGAAATGAAAAAAAGTAAAATAAAATAGAAGTATGTTAAAATAATTAAGATGAAATTATAGCACAGCATTTGGGTGATGATATGGAATTGCTAGGCTGGTGGTGTTTCTGAAACACTCTTTTATGTGACTTTAATGGTCCCTCTCATGTGCCTGGCCCTCTATAGGGGACTCTGTATTCTCTCCAGTGTCCATGTCCACCCTTCAGCATAGACTTTATCATCCCTTTTAACAGACAAGGAACTAGGCTTTGCCTTGCTCACATCTAAGTGACAAAGCAATATCAATCCCAGGAGTGGGGGACAGAAAAGCCACTACATGTCCAACACAACGAACTTCCTCCCAACGGAGACCACAGCAAAATGCCATCGTTATGTGGCCACTTAACTTCTACTGCCACTTTAAGCTTTTAAAGAATTTCCATGTGAAAAAGCCCAAAAGATGTATCTATTATTACTACATTACAGTCCAACTATTTTACATTCTACCACAGCTTGAACTTACTAAGATCATCATCTCCCCTTTCCAGAAACTTCCATTTCCTTATTTCTGCTATTTTCATTTCTGGAAAGAGTCTCAGGGATTGTTTTCCTCCAGGTTCTTTCAAGAGTATTTTAAACTACCATTTACTGAATGGCCCCTCTACTCGTCCTGTGTCCTGTGTCTTGAGGGTGGTTTATCCTTGAGTATGATATGAGAACTGTTCAACTTGATCCTACTAGATTCCTTCTAATGTAAAACTAACTGTTAAACTCAGAATCTACCTTGAACTCAGAAGACAGGTGCCAAAAAAGTCAAAACTTTTTTTCAGCTCACTTTACAGTTAATGAGAAGAGTGTGGCTATATTTGTCAGATTATTCTTTCTGAAAATTAGCACAAAAAATTAGCACACTACCAAGGCAAAACAAATGCAAGAATTATTTCTATTTAGGTTCTGGATTAGAGGGGTGTTCTATACAAACGTAGCGCCTCAGCATACAGACGTTTTTGAAAGTCCCTTTATGCCCACCCACCCCAAAAGGAGGCGCAATCGTGAGATTGAAAGTTATCAGTGTCTTTACAAGGAACTTCGCCACCGTTGAGTTTAATTACCCAAGGACTGTCTACCTGAGACATTCCTATGGGATTGGTTGTATAAATAAGGAGGGATTGGGTCAAAGGTTGCCAAGTGTCTCCAAGTCATGTGCTGAGAGGCTTGTGACAGACACTTAGTAAGATTGAGTCTGGTGTGCCCAGGTCCAGCTGACCGCCGTGGACCTAAACACCATCCAGATTCTCACCACTGGGTTCTTCCAAATGGCCTAGCCCCTATGGATGCTGTGCAACCTTAAGTTTAGCAAAGCTTTTGGTGTTGTATGGTTAGTGGGTTGTTGGGTTTATACTTTACCCTTTGCAGGGTACAGGCGTTTGCAGAGCGCTGCCACAGATTGTGAATGAGCGGGAAGCAGTGTGTGTCACCCAGGGCTCACGTTGCGGCTGCTGTCTCCTCCTCATTCTGTTGTTAGTGGGCCAGGGAATCAGGACAAACTCTCAGGGGGGATACAGAGCTCAGGAATTAGAAATCAGTTTTCAGGAGCGCCCGCTGGTGAAAAGATGCCCTGGAACACTAATTTACCATTAGCAATTATTTAAAATGTCAGTGTAGAGATTAAACTCTGTCCGCAAATAGCAATAGGAAGGAGATTAATCCTCAAATTAAAATGCCAATTAAAGATTAAAGTTAGCTTTGAAAAATGAACTTCTGTACTTTTCTTGCTATCATGGAGGGGTCAAAAAAAAAAAGAAAGAAAGAAAGAAAGAAAGAAAAATTCCAGAACTTTCTAAGAACAATCACAAGACTTTTTTTTAAATTGGTGCATGGTAATTATACAGAGGATGGGTTTTGTCATGGCATATTCATACATGCACATGACGTAATTTCCTCAGTTTCATTCCACAGTACCTCCCCTTCCTCCTCTCCCATCCCCTTCCTCTTCCCTACAGGTCTTCCTTTATTTCCCTGGGATTCTTTTTTCCTTTTAGTCCCTAGCTTCCTCACGTGAGAGAAATCACCTCAGGACCCCCATCTTTCTGAGTCTGGCTTATTTCACGTAACGAAATGCTATTACTACCATAAAAATAATAAATACAAATTTGAAGTCATCACTGATACTGTCTCCCCAGATTCATTTACAAACTCTGTGGGGGGTTTCCTACTAGAACTGCCATGATTAGTAAGTCATCACTTCTTAGGAAATAGTTTCTGGGCCCTAGACTTCTTTGCCATTGTTGATCACAGAGACGCACACGTATCTTAAGCACACACTATGATGCATTTCACAAATTGAATCATTGCCAGACCAAAGAAGAAAAACCCACTGTCACTCTCCCCTCACTACTAACTCTCCCTAAGATTAGTTTTACTTTCTGTGCGTCTGGCTTCCCTTGCTTGGCATCTTGGTGAGATTCTAGAGATAGCTCCTTTTGTTGTTGCATATTATTCCACTTTGTGAATGTAACCTCATCTGCTCATCATCCTATTGGGCATTTGGGTCGTTTTCATTTGGGAGCCATTAAGAATATATCTTTTGGTAGAATATTAAACATTGGAGTATTAGCCATAGTAGTTGGGTTCACTTTGACAAAAATCATACATGCATGGAATTTGATTTCCACCCCTGTTCCCCCATATTCCCTCCCCCCCTTCCCTCACTCTATTCTCCTTCCTCTGCTCTACTGATCTTCCTTTCACTCACTTATTTATTGATTGGCACCTTCTACATATACATAAAGGTGAAATTCCCCGGGGTGCATTGCTATGTGCATGTAATGTGATTTAGTTTCGTTCCACGTTTCCTCCCCTTTCCTGTCCTCCCTCCCTCTTGATCTCCTACTCCACTAAGCTTGCCTAGATACTTGTGATATCCAGTCCCCCAACCCCCTTCCTTCCCTTATTTTGCTCTAGCTTCCATAATAATATTAAACTTTTAATAAGACTTGGACAGAAAAGATGTTGTTTCGTCTTACAACATTCAGATTGAATTAGATAGTTTCATCCTTTTTACTTTAGCTTTCATTTCATCTCTAAAGGAGTCGTGTGTAAGGATTGCTTTCTGGTCTGTGTAATGATTTTTCTTGGACATAAACTCCGTACTTCTGGTTTGCCCCTCATTTCCTGCCTGAAGGTTGAAATGTGTCATCCTTCTGCGCTTCCAAGGCCCAGCTTAGAGGCCCTCTCCTCCAAGGAGCCTCACACTGTCCTGCACACAGCGACCTCTCTCCTTCCTGAAATGCCAGGCCACCCTGAACATCTCCCCTCTCTCACAGTGTCATGTGGATTATGTCCTCACAGCCACCATCAACTTGTAGTAGTACATTAAGTTAAAGTTAGCTTAACTTAAAATAATACAGAGACAGGGATCGTTGGATAGACCTTTTGCTAGGAAAAGGCAAAAAGCAACATGCTGTCCTCTGTGCCATGGAATTCAGGCATTGTCACAATGCAGATCTAATTCTGAGAGGCTCGGAGATTTTGTAAACTCTGAAATGGGAGTGGCTGCACAATTTTCTCCCAATCCTACTCCCCTCCCATCCGTAAAGAACAGGGTGGGTTCTCGATCTGATCTGATCTTGTAGCCATGTCTCTCACCTTTCTCCATGACCGAGCATTATGTCTGTCACTCATAGGTCAGCAGAACTGGGTCTCATCTGAGGCTCACAGAATTCTATAGATCAATTCAGCTCTCCTGTCCTAAAGTCAAGAACAGAGACTTCGTGAAGGGCATCAACTTGAACGCTTGCTCTGGTTTGTTGCATTTTATCTTTTGCTGGAATTACGAGTTCTCCTTTTAAACATTTTCAGGGCTCTGTGTGACTGTTAATGCTGCCCTTCAACATATGTTAGTCATTTCTTGATTGTTCCCATTTGCCCCACTAGATGTGAAGCCTATGAAAGCAAAGACCATACTTAATTGTGTCTGAAACTTCACTGGCTTAGGCTCCTTAAAATGGCTGGAGTTTGATGACAGTGAACGACTCGGAAGAATTAATGAGCAAAAGGCTTGCAGGGAATCAGCAGAACTGGGCTGTACGGCCCCAGTCTGTTGCCGCGATCCCCCAAAAAATCTGATTGATATTGTCTCACTTTTTTCCTACAAGGATATTTGGAAACAAAATTGAGTTATGCATAACATGGTGAGCCTTTCCGAGTTGGAATTACAGGAGGCACTCTGACTCTGGACAGTGCCATGCTTTAGTTAGATGACATCTTGAGCTGCAGTCCACTTTAACAAGAAGGCTTCATTGCAAGCCTCCTCTGAAAAGAATGATAATAAATGATTTGGCCTTTCTCATGATTTTGAAATGGCTTAAGAGATTGCAAATCAAAAATGTCTTGGAGAACTAAGTTAATTACCCATCTCTACCACCAGTGGCTCTGTTTGTGACTCTGGAGGAAGTTGCTTTCTTCTCTCTGCTCGTTTTTGGCTGCCCCTTCCACGGTGCTGTCAGAATACATTTTTCTTATGTATGAAATAAAATCACGGAAATATAAGAGTTCTAAACATATTTACCATGACAGTGCCCTGCACAGAATAGGGTCGCAGTGTTTTTAGAATAAAGGAATGACCCTACCTCATTTCCACCACCACTGATTACTGCAACCGCCCAGCCAGCTATTCCACCAGCCCCTGCTTCACTACCACCAGCGGTAGACAGCGTCCTTCTGAAGGCCACTTATTTCATGGTCAGCAAAGTTAATTACTGCCAAATGCCACCTTCAACTTCTGTGAGGTTTTCTATTCTCCTGCTGAGCAATCAGTCGCTTCTGTTCTGCTTGCTTGCGCATCCTAGGCATATCTCAATTGTGGTGTTGATCACAGTATACAAGAGTCCCTGTTATGCAATACCTGTTGTGCCTCCCCTCCTAGACCTTGAGCTCCATGAGGACAGAGGTATGTCTTATCTTTTGCGCCCTCAGCTCCTGGCATGGTACGGAAAAGACAAAAGACTGGAAGAAGGGGGACCAGAGAAAAATGAGAGGAAGAATAACTAGGAGTGCATGCATTGATTGCGTATTCAACATTCTCTTAAGAAGGATCTTTCCACCCCAGAATGTGTACACCAAAGACAAGATTACCACATTCAGGAAGAAACATTTAAAACTCTCTCCACATTTTCTGAATCTCAACTGCTTTAATTTTTGTTCATTTGCGTATGTTTTATATTGAACATACTATTTTCATGTAGTCATACATGAGTTTAATTTATGTTAATGTATAATTCAAAGGCACATGTATTAGTCAGCTTTCTTCCAATAGAAATATCCGAGATAATCACTTTATAGGAAGAAAAGGTCTGTTTGGGCTCAGTTTGGGAGCTTTCAGCCATGGGGGTTAGAACCTTAGCTTTGGGGCCCATGGTGAGGCAGAACAGATGGAGGAAGCATGTGGCAAGATCATTCATGGAAGTGAAAGAGAGAAGAGGAGGAAGAGACAGGGTGTCCCTTCACCCTCAAAGACACACCCCAGTGATCCAGGACCTCACACGAGGCCCCACTCTGTAAAGATTCCACCACCTTCCAATAATACCACAGGCTGGGGACCTTTGGGAGATTCTCAAGACTCAAATTATAGTGTTTTCTGATAAAGTTTCAAATCACTAATTTGATTCCCCCAGCATGGCTGTATATAGGCTCTATGCTAAGCATCTGATTTGTATTATTTGATTTAGTCCCCAAAAGTCCTGTGAAGGATACTGTGGTCTCCATTTTACAGATGAAGAAACTGAGGCACAGACAAGTTAAGTCATTTTCTGATCACATACAACTGGTAAATCTGGGCCCTAGATCTACCATTTCCATCTGTCGACCCAGCTACTGCCACGTGTGTGTGTATGTGTGTGTGCGTGTGCGCACATCTGTTTGTGCGTATGTGCATGTCCTAGCAACACGGAGTTGTTTTTTAGGCACAGCACCGGCTAGTGAATAAGAAAGGAAATTAAATGAATGGATCAATCACACTAAGTACAAAATATTGTCAGAATTAAAATACAATGCCACCTTCCACTGTAAAATCACGTTGGCAACAGTGAGCCAAACAGTGTCCTACGGGGCACATTAGAATGCTCAGTTCCATTTCTTGACACAAAACCTGCAATGAAGGACAAGAGGTCACTTGTCCAGTGTTACACCCAGAGTCAAGCAGGTGGTATTCTGATGGTCACATCTGATTACCAAGCTCCTCTTTAATCAAGGTTATAGCTCGTGTACATAAAATTCACCATTTGAACGTAGGCACTTTAGGAATTTCTAATATGTTGTCTGGCCATCATCATGACCTATTTTCGGAACATTTTCATCACCCCTGAAACAAGCCAGGTACCCATCAGCAGTTCTTCCCCACCCCGCATCCACTAATCCACTTTCTGTTTCCAAGCGTTTGCCCATTCTGGGCTGTTCATATGAATGGAATCGCCTAGTAAGTGGCCTTTTACGTTTGGCTGCTCTCACTCAGCATAGTGTTTACAGGGTTCTTCTGGGTTGTAAGCTGTATGTGTCCTTTATTCCTCCATAGGGTTGAATTGCGTTCCATTGTGTGGATAAGCAAACCCCCTTCATCAGTTGATGGACGCTGCCATGTTTTCTCTGTTTATTGGGAATAACACTGTAGTGGACATCCGTGTACAGGCGTTTGTGTGAACATGTATTTTTAGTTCTTTTGCTCTGTGCTGGGAGTCAGTTGCAGTGACCCATGGTAACCCAAAGTTTAGCATTTTGAGAAACTTCCAAATGGCTTTTCCAGAGCAACTAGTCCCATCACAAGCTGACTCAGTGGTGCGTGGGGTTCCAGTTTCTCCGCATGCTTGTCCTCCCTTGTTAGTGTCCCCCTCGTTTTATTTTAACCATCCCAGCAGATGGGAGCTGTACCTCACTGTGGTTCTAAGTTGTAGCTCTGTATGGTGAAGTTAAGCATCTTCTCATGTGTTTATTTGTATACTTCTTTTGAATTTAAAATATCTCATTTCCTTTTAATTTTTTTCATCAAAATATAAATTGTCACTGAAATAAAATTTGTGATATTTGATTTCACCCAAGAACTCTCTCAAAGCATATTGAATGCTCCTGAATCCTCCTAAAGATTTCCTGAACTCTCATGGTGCCATGCTGCTGGAGCCACAAACATAGGGGTCTGAGTTTCCACTGGCAACTTTCCAGAAAAATCCCCACATAATGAGATAACTTTTTAAAAAGCCTCAAATTATGATGATGCTTTACTGAAGCTTTTATGCCATAGGAACTCCAAGAATTGTTTTTGAAATTATAATTTCTTAACTTTTTTCACATCCCTAAAAGGCAACAAAAGAAGCCAGAGAAGACAGGAGCTATCTCAATAGAGTCCTCCAAGAAAGGAAGTGCAGTGACTCGAATATCCAAAACTTCTCGTGTGTCTTGTAAAAATCTCTTTGAGTATAACCAGTATTTTCAAATGTACAAGAAAATTTCACAGTTGTTTTTAAGTTGTTGGCGTCTTTTTCATTATCACCATCCCAGTGACCATGGACAGTATCTCACTGTGGTTTTGATCTCTGCTTCTATTGACAGTGCTGTTGAGCATGTTCTCGTGTTTGTTCCTTTAACTACATGTTTTGAATATAAACTCACGTAGTGAATCACACTGACGGTATATCGTGCTGATGTTTTGGCAATATTAAAATCAGTGTTTGCTCTCAGCTCTGGTCTAGATAGAGAAAGGAAAGTACAAAGATATGAAGTTTTCACATAGCAATTTCTGCCCTGTATATTAAAGTAAAATTTATGCTTGCCTCTAAAGATTTGCGGTGGTGCTGCCCCTAGATAGCATGGTCTGCGTCGGTGCTGTTTACTGCAGCTGCCAGGCCTTTCCTGCTTTCGGACTGTACGTGTTCCCACCTCGTGTTTGGGTTTCGTCCAATGGCTTTTAACAAGGGCAGTCATTCTTGATCGTACTGTAATTTCAATATATTTGGTCTTAACGTCAACAATGCTGAAAATTCATCAGTTCCCTTCTGAACTGGGCTTTCTTATGGAAAATGATTCTTCTTTTGAAAATAAAACTGCTTTGAAAAATTTATTTAGTGAACCCACAAATACCGGTCAAGCACCTATTAGGCACCAGACGTGAGAAACACAGTCTTCCTTGCTCTTGGCGCTGCCTCGCACGGAGCTCACAGTCCACCTGTGAACTCTGCGAGCACTTGTGTAACTGCACTTGCACAAGCACTCACTGACAATGCTTAAAGTCTCTGAGAGCCCACAGCAGAGGAGCCCACCCTGTTTGTCACCATCAGAGAAGGTCTCCCCAGGGAAGAGATGCGTTGTTGGGGACCTGAAGGATGCCTAGCAATTAACAGACATGGGACAGCAGGACTGGTGTGCACACAGAACTAAGGCAGGCACAGGCTACAGTGTGACAGGCACGCTAGGAACAAAAGGAAAGGCGCAGCTGGTGGGGCAGGTCCCTCATGAAGGTGTGCGGAAACTCTGGCCTCTGGCAGGGGACCCGTTGCAGGGGTTAAGCCTGTGGAAGAGCATTTCTTAGTAGCCCACAAAATTAAGAAAGGCCAGAATACCCTAAGGTTGTCATTTTTCCCCTCTCTTGGTCAGGAATACAACTGGAGATGCTACCAGCCCAGCCGGATGAGCGAATCAGAGTTGCAGATGCTGGCGAGCCTACGGCGTCAACAGCACGAGGAGCTGGAGGACACAGGGCCCCCCCATGGCCTGAGCGCATCCCAGGTTGACAATTGCAACGTCAGCATAAGTAGCAGCAGCGACGACACCACCACCTGGAACTCCTGCCTGCCACCCGTGAGTCCTGCACTTCCCAATCTTCTCACTGCCTTAAAGGGGGGCAGGCTTCTTTCTCACGAAGCCCCGCCTTGTCTGGGAAAACTGGAGCCAAAATGAGAACACTGCCCACAGGAAATACCCAGGGCCCATTCTGAATCCATGTTTTGGGGCTGGGGCAGAAAGCAGCAGGTGCTGTCGTCTTTTCTCAAACTGTCTCATTTACCCTCAGAAAATGTGTACATGATCATCAACTGTCTTAGTCCTGTTTGTGCTGCTATAACAAAATGCTCGAGATGAGCTAATTTATAAACAATAGAGATGTATTTCTTACAGTGTAGAGTCTGTGAAGTTCAAGGTCAAGGGATTTCATCTTTTTTCTGTATCCTCCCATGATGGATGGCAGAAAGGCAAGAGGGCATAAGAGGTGCCCACTCCCATGGTAACTAACCCACTCCACATCCGTTCACCAAGGCTCCACCCAATCACCTCTTAAAGATCCCATCTCTCAAAGCCATTGCAGTGGCTGTTAAGTTGCTAACACATGGACTTTGGAAGACACGTCAGATCATACCAATAATGTATAAAACCATACACTGAGACAAGAATAATTTTACTGTAGACTCTGTGTATTCCATTGTATCCTTGCTCCTAGCACAAGTCCTGTACCACATAAAAGAGGCTCGATATTGATTAAATAAATATTTGATAAATGAACAAGCAAAAGGGGAAAGACTGGAGATTTACTCTGTATTGCTCAGGGCTGAGGCAGATAAGAACCTTCTGCAGTCACTCTATTGACTGGCTCCTCCCAGTCTCTGAGGGCCCTGGTGGCCGGTGAGGGCTGCAGAGGTTATCTCCGCATGTGGTTGATCACTTTAAGTACTGGCATCACCCTTGCTCAGAGTTGGAGCAGGTCTCCAACTTCCACGTTTTAGGTGAACAAACTGAACCTTGGGACCAAATTTCTATACCTAATCAGTGGAGGATCCCAGAGCAGAGCCCCATATTTTGATTAAGTCCATTCTCAACAATATTGTCCTCAAGATTTCATGGCTCAGTTATAAAAAACAAAGTATAAGCATCAATGGAGCAGTGCAGTGTGGCACAAGAAATGTCATACATAAGGCAGAGCAATAAAATCATTGCTACAATAACAGAAATTAGAGCTGCCATTTTCTTAAATATCTAGAGCTAGTTTAAGATCTGCAGGGGCTGGAGCAGTGGCTCAGTGGTTGTGGCACTTGCCTGGCATGCCAAGGAACACGGGTTCAAACTCCAGTGCCCAAGTACACAACTAAGTGTCAGAGCAATGAAAGCCATGTGAAAAACTCAATAAAAAAATTGATTCTGTCTCTCTCTCACTGTCCTTCTCTCTTTAAAATAAAAAAAAAAATATAAAGATCTGTATAAAACTGAAGAATAGGAGCTGGAGCAGTGGCTCAGTAGTTATGGTACTTGCCTGACATGCACAAGGACCTGGATTCAAACCCCAGCACCACACACACACAACAAAGTGTAAGAGCAATGAAAGCCACATGAGAAATTAAATAAAAAATGATTCTTTCTCTCTCTCTTTCACTGTCCTTCTCTCTCTTTAAAAAAACAAATGAGGAACATTTATATATAAAGCCACATTAGCCTGGTGGGAGTGGTGGCACATGCCCATGATCACAGTAACTCAGGAGCTGAGGCAGTTCAAGACCAGCCTGGGTAACTTAGCTAGACCCTCCTGTCTCAATTTAAAATTTTTTTAAAAAGAATTTGAGGGTCTAGGTTGGTGGTAAAGTGCCCCTTTCGATTCCAGTACTACATTCCAGTACTAAAACTAAAACCCACTTTGAACATCAGTGTTTCATATAACAGCAAATGTAACCTTGTTTTTACCATATTACCTTTGAAAGGAAGCATGAAATCATGTAACTG